>PVJH01023641.1:0-25274 GCA_004026705.1 Nesogale talazaci | reverse complement strand
TTAAGTGTGGTGAAAATCTGTGTCTTCTGGTGTCTTGTGAGTGCCCTGGGGGCCGGGATCAGATGACTTCAGTAGCCTTATCCCCTAACAGAGTGTCTAACGACAGTAGACAATCTATACTTATTTACTGGGTTGATATGCTAACCTTCTCTGAAATGATTTTGTCTTAAAGTGCATATTCAAAAAAATTTCCTGGGAACCATTCAGATAAATGGAAAAAAATACCTGGCTGTGAAACTCTGAAAACCACCCAGTGTGTCTTTCCTCAAAACATTTTCCCGAAAGGAATCTACTTTTTCCGGGTGCAGGCATCTCAGGGAAATAGCACGTCTCTCTGGTCGGAAGAGAAATTATTTCACATCAATACGCAAAGTAAGCAAATTGCTTTTACTTTCTGCCCTATGGTGTAGGTTCTTAAAGGTGCTTCTCGAAGCCGAGTGGGTGACTGTGTCTCCATGTCTTTTCCTCCAGCCGTCATCCTTCCTCCTGTCATCAGCATGAAAGCCGTGAAAGACTCGCTGCAGGTATACATTGGTGCTCCAAAAAAGAACACGTCTGTGAACACAGATTTCCCGCTGACTTATGAGGTTCATTTGTGGAAGAATACTTCAGAGGCTCAGGTAAAAAGCTTATAGAGTGTAATTTTGTTACTAAAGAGTTATAACTGATTTGGAGCAACAGATCTTGAAGTTACAATTTTGCAGATCTTTTTTTAAGACTGTTACAATTTTGCAGATTTTTTTTTTTAAGACTGTGTCATTCACTCCAGTGCTTATAACATTAGTACATTTCCATCTCTAAAGACAATAACTAGAATAAAGATCCTGAGGAGTATGGCAGTGGAGGTGGGGGGTCATGGGGAGCTAATAACCAGGACAAGAAGGAAGAAACTGTTGTGAAACTGACGGTGGTAGCAGTTGCACACTTTGTGTGTGTGTGTGTGTGTGTGTGTGTGTGTGTGTACCACTGCCCCCTGGTGGGAGTAGGAGGCCCAGCCTTGCTCCTAGAGAGCTGCTGCTGGATTTGACCCGCCAACCCTGTAGGCCACAGTCCCACACACAACCACTACGCCACCGGGGCTCAGCCCAGCACAACACTTCTTGATATGCCTGAATTTTTGAGTTGTATGAAGTCTGGGTTATGTCCTAATAGAATGGCGTGCATTAAACACAAGTATTTTCTGACCATTTCCATGCCGCCTCTCCTGAGTGATCTGACAGCAACGAGCAGTGTTGTGTGTGGCAGTCTGAGGGGGATCGTTCGCCGATGTCCCCAGTTAGGTGTGTAGAGACACCCATAATAAAATGAAATAATCGTGGAAACTTTTAAAAAATGAGGTATCCTGGTTAAGTCACCCTGGCGTAGTCCAGGGAACTGCCTGCTTTATGTTGCTCTGGTGGTGCTGTCAGAGAACCATTGGTCTGCTAACCACAAGGTTGACATTTCAAACCCAGCAGCCCCCCCCCCCCCCCAAGGGAGAAAGGTCTGCTCCCATAGAGACCTGCAGACTCAGAAACCTGATGTAGGCGTGCACCGAGTTGGAATGGACTTGATGGTAGTAGTTCTTGGTCATGCGTTCTCTGTTGTGATGGTGTCACCTCCAGGGGACAAAGGTTGGCTCTTAGGGGGCAAAAGAATCCACTATTCGAGTGGTTTGTGGCCCATCGCAGCTCAGTTCTGTGAAACAAAAGTACAGTCCTTAGTATCTTGCTTTGTGGTGAAGAGAAACTAGAAAATGTTGATCTTAAAACCACTGACAGTTGTAAGAAACATTCGATTGTGGCATTCCTAAATCACTTTTCTCTGAAAAGAATTATAGTCCAGGAACCAGCCTTTAAATATCCTGTGCATGCTTCCAAGATGGTAGCGTGTCCGTCCCAAGTAGTGGAGCTGGGGGAAGCCAAGCAAGCCGAGTAAAGTCACTGCCCACTACTGCTAAGGCTGTTGCCAGGTGGAGGCTAGGGAAGAGGGCACTTCTGTGGGATGTAATACTGTTATGGAGGCCAGTCTCTCCATATGCGTATGGGGAAGCCATGGCATTGTCCTTTTCCTAGTAACTTTTGGACCTTTTGTAATATTTTATTTTGCATCTTCTGTCCTCTGCTTTGTGAGTGGGGGTTTTGTGGTTACTCTTTTGTTGGGGAAGACAAATTGAGAGAAGTGTCTAGGGCAGTGTGGCCACTCATTTCTTCCTCCAACATCACCTGGGAGTCCTAAGTGTCCAGAAGAAATGAAACCAGAAGACAGGACTCTTACGATTGGTAGATTGACAGGTGCCAACATAATTGATGAACCGCTCCAGCAAGTAATCCAGTTTTCCTTGAGGCGTTATGTCCAGTATTGGCATTGTTTACTAAGTGGGGATGAATCTTTTCTTCTTGACAGTAGGCAGACTCTTCAAAATGCCCTCATTCAGTTTGCTGCTACATCAAAAGAAACCGACTGGCAACCTTCTTTCACTGCGCGCAGTGTAGATGATTTTGGCACACATCAGCAAGTATTCAGGAAAGCTCCACAGAAAATGACAGAGAGAGATGATCAAGTAAAAGGGACAGCAGAGGGTCTTGTAGACACCTTCTTTGAAGTTGAGACGGAGAAGGAAATTTGCTGCACTTCTCCCAAAGATGAAGAAGGATTCCTCGAGGATTTTTGTAAGGTCTTACTATATTGCTACCTCTGGAGATTTCCAGAACAAGATCATGCGATATTTTGTCAGGGATATCTTTGCACAAAGAATTCTTCTCCCATTAATGAATCAACTCAGTGATCCTGTTTATAGTCATCAGTATGTTATATGGATGATCCATGATTCTTTTTTTTTTTTGGGGGGTGGGGGGGGCCATCACTGCCCTCTGGTGGTCGTGGGAGCTACCCAGCGCTGCTCCTGAGAGCCAGCGCTGGATTTGAACCACCAAGCCCCGCGGCCGCAGTCCCACACTCAACTGCTTACACCACTGGGGCTCAGCCCGATCCGTGATTCTAATTGCAGCTATGAAGCCTTTATGAATATGATTCAATTGAGGGACAATATTAGAGAACTAGAGGCAGTCAGAGATAAGGCAGCAGAAGAATCGTAGTATCTTAGATCTCTAGATGCAGCTGGAGATGATATCAACACTCTAAAAAATCAAATAGACAGCCTGTTATGTGTAAAGAAAGTATGTGGCCCAAGAATACAGCGGTTGCAATCAAGAAAAGAAGTAAATATTGTGAAACTGGCAGCCAGCTCTGGGAAACTGCACAGCATTCGTGTACACAAGGTGGCACTACAAGTTTTTATGGATTACTTTCAGCAAATTGGAGCTCCAGCACTCCCCAGCAGCAGCTGGAGGTAATATTAAGTCATCAGAAAGATGGAAAGCATCGAACAAACCATACCAAACTTTTTTTAAGAACAGTTGCTTTGGGAATTAATGGACAGCATTTATCAGAATAGACATCTCCACAGGTTCCTGTTACTGACTGGTAGCAAAATTAGCAGATACTTTGAATTATGAAGTATTCATTCAACCCCTGAAATATATACATTCAAAGGAAGGTATATGAACTGATGCTGCAGGACGAAAGATTTTACCCTTCCTTCAGACAGAATGCATGCTATGTGCGCGTGATAGCAGAGCCGGGATGTTAAAAAATGCAAGTTTCAGAGGATCAGATGATGGTGATGCAGAATCTTTTCACGGGTCTCCTACAAGAAGCATAAATTTGTTTTTGGGTGATCTTTCAAATGTCCCTTCTGATGACTCAGTACAACACGTGCCTCTCTCTCAGACACTAGCATGTGTACGATTTCCTTGAGAACAAAGCCTACAGTCCAGGGAAAGGCGATTTTGCTCACAAGATGGACACTTAGGGAATTCTGATTCACAATTCTATAAGGAATGTTTTAAATGCAGTTAAGTCCCTTTCTTGTAGCTTGGCAGATAGAATGACTAAAATGTCAGACAACATGGGCAAAATGTCAAAAGAGTAGTCAAGACTAAAGCAGTCCTTTTTCAAGGGCCTCCTCTAATTGCTAAGACTGATTCAGATCCTGAACACTGTCAAGTCTCGGCTCCACTTGATGATAATGTAGATGACAATATTCCACTGGGAGTGATGTTGCTTCTAGAGAAATCCATGGTTATGAAGGAATAGAAAAAACCTACTTCAGCAGCTAATTAGAGCAACGTATGGTGATAATGTTCACAGAAAAATTGACTCTGTTGACTGGATGACCTCACCAAAACAAGTAGCCGACTCTGTGAAGCGTTTCATAGATGCATTTTGGCCAAAAGGCATGTTAGCAGAGACTGTTCCAGGCAGAGATAAATCTATATGAATGAGAACAAGAATTGCTGAAAAACTCAAGTATTTGCAATCATGCCAGGTGAACTTAAGCACACTATTGGGGCTGAGACAACAAGGAAAGGCATCCTTCATGTTTTTTAATGTTTCAGCACAACCAGTTAAATAGGAGAATGGTTTATGTCTTCTTGGAAGGCTTTTTTGGAAACCTTATTTCCACAATATAAGTTTCGGGAACTTTTCAACAAGCTGCATTCACGGTCGAAGCAGATGCAGAAATTTAAACAGAAACTTGAGACGACTCAAGCACCTTCTATACAGACAAGGTGACACTCCAATCTGTGACACTGTGTTCATGTTGTTCAGGACGCCTGGTGTGAACACGTCCTCTGGGGCTTCACTCAGACATTCCTGTGTTTGCACCCAGTCATTAGTGTCTCAAAATCGATGAGGAATACAACTATTAAGACTGCGCTTCTTCTCGTTCCGTTTATAATCCAGCCTCTCTACCAAGGGAGGTTTCTGGGTCTTGGTGCATCTTTTTGCAACATTGAGAAGATACTGCCCCTTGTCTCAAGTGAGAACGATGTTTGTTTCTTCTCTTTTAAACCAGTCTGCATTCTTCAGCAGTGGCGAAGTGCCAGCATGTATATGAGGGCAAAGGAAAGCACAAAACCAAGGGCTTCAGAGAAATTGTGGGAGTCTGTGCAATGCATGATTTGAGGGCCTTGCTTTGCATGCTGATTTTGTAGGTTAATGTCAGCATTTTGATAAAGTATAGATTCGTCAGGTGAGTGATCTTTGGGACAACTGTTTCAAGTCTAGGGAAAGTAGCAGGATGCCCTTAAAATATCAAGTTTATACTGACTGGAAGTTGGTGACATAAAATAGTATAAAATAAAACCAATCAAAACCATTTGATTGGATTTGTTCTTCAGTGATAGTTGACCCTTGTAACTGATTCTTGTTTGCTTAAAGGGCTCCATTTTGTTCTTAGATACTCGATCATAAATTTTTTGTTTGTTTTTGTTTTTGTTTTTTTGGGGCATCACTGCCCTCAGGTGGTGGGAGTAGGAGGCACAGCCTTTGCTCCACAGAGCTGGAATCGAACCTCCA
This sequence comes from Nesogale talazaci, assembly GCA_004026705.1. Taxonomy (NCBI): domain Eukaryota; kingdom Metazoa; phylum Chordata; class Mammalia; order Afrosoricida; family Tenrecidae; genus Nesogale; species Nesogale talazaci. Next base: position 19,871 of record PVJH01023641.1, on the reverse strand, counting down.
TCCCAGTGGGCCGCAGTCCCGTGCACAACCACTACGCCACCGCGGCTCAGCCCTCGATCATAAATTTGCTTTTGATGTTGACTGTGCAGAAAGAAGCATGTGAGGGCTTTATTTTAGTTCCAAAATCATTACACTTTTAAGTAGATTACTGATTATGCAGGAAAGAGTAGGATTCTTTGGAAGAACTGCGAAATACATTCTGTACTTCTAAAAATGTGGAAATGATAAGAAAAGTACTCTATTGAAGTTACCATATGTTGATTTTAAATTGTGTGATCTAAACATACCTTAGGTAATTAAAGACATAGCAAACCAAAGGAGATAAGTAAATTTATTAGCCATGTAAAAATATACAAATTCCTAATTCTATTATATTGTACATATATGAAAATAATGAAAACAGAGTTATAATATTCTTAAACACACTTATATTATGCATAATGTAAAATTCTAAATAAAGGAAAAACTCTTCAGTAGAAAAAAAATCTGGTACAGGTGGGCAAGTGAATTTTGTGACTGTTTCATTTTCTGTTGAAAAATAAAAGCAGAGTCCCGCTTCTGCCACTTACCAGAGGTAATACAGTAACAATTAAAGCCAAGTCAGCCTGGACTTGTACAGTAAGTTTCAGTGTCTTTAGAATGTATCATCGACTTGGGGACAGCAGCATTTTTAACTTTGGGGTTTGGGTACAATGTGCTGTCCAAAGCAAGTTTGCGTTTAGTGAGCAAATTTCTATTTATTGAGCACATAGCAGCTATTTAAGGGAGATCAATCTTTGTTGAAGTAATTCAGAAGATAGATAACACTATTTCTATTTACTTAGGAGGTGACTACATTTCACCAATGACTTTACTGTTTTTTACAGATCAAAACATTGCACACAAAAACGGATTTTGTTATTCCCGATGTGGAACCACGGACTGTCTATTGCATCCAAGCCAGAGCGCTCGTTGAAGACGAGAAATGGAACGCAAGCAGTGTTTTCAGTGACATTGTGTGTGAGGAAACAAAACCAGGTCAGGCTCTTTCCGCATGTCCAATTTTTAAAATATAATGAGCTAATAAAGATAATTTAATATTTATGAATTATAAAATGCTTCTTTAATTATATAATGTTTTAATGAGCTACATGAATCAAAATGTAAGCCTTCTACTGAAAATCCTTTTGGTTTTAAAAAATAAATATATATATATACATTTTATTTTTCCTGCATCACTGCCCTGGTGGGAGTAGGAAGCCCAGCCTTGCTTCTGGAGAGCTGCCGCTGGATTTGAACCGTCAACCCTGCAGGCCACACAACCACTGTGACACCAGCGCTCAGCTGGTTTTAAAAAACAGTTTTAATGCTCAACTCATTTAAAAAAAATTTTTTTGCTTTCTAGTTCATCCAGGATCTACATAATGAATTCCCTTTCATTGTTGCTCCGAGGCCTTAAATAAGACTTCGTTTTTTTAAAGTTTTACATAGTCTTTAGCATAATTCTGTGGAAATCAACTCATTCCACACAGTTTTTCATATGGGAATGACGGTCTCCTTTTTGTATTGACTTGCGGTAGATACTGTGTCACAGCGTGACCTTTTTCCTAATTCTGTTTTGTAGCCGTGTAGAGAATTTGTTGCATGTTGGGCTCTGTATTTGATCGTTACTCTCCCAGCTCAGCTCCTTCTATTTCAGCTCCTAGGCCACTGTCTAAATCAAAGTGGCATTGTCTGCAGCTGTCGTCAACCGAGTGTCATCAGAAAGGCTATCACTGAATAGATCTTAACCTTGACTTTCACATGGCTAGTCCTCCACAAAAACTGGCCACTCGAGTAAACTATTTGTGTGTCAAAATCTGTATTTACTCTGTGCATCCTGTATTCATTTTTAGAAACTATACCCATCAACTGGCTTATAACTGTAATCTGCGTTGCATTATTTTGCATCCTGTGTGGCTTCTACATCCTGAAAGGCCTCCTGAGGTGTATCATTTACGTATTCTCCCCTTCATGTAAACCGCCTCACTGTATCCAAGAGGTATGTTGTTTCTCTTTGCCAACAGGAAATAGGGCTGGTCTCCAGATGGTCCATAGGTTACCTTGATGTCCAAAAGATAGTGCAGGCTGATGGGGGTATTTTCTTCGAAGTTTCAGCAGAAAATTAATGTCAGAACATACACTGGAATAATCAGGCGTGCCTTGAACTGAATGTCTCTGCTGGGAATTGGACCCCTTGCTGCAACTGCAGGGCAGAGTTTGGGTCGGGTCAGGGAAGTCCCAGAGCTGCTGCCCAGCCCCCCACCTTGGGCAAAGCGCCCTGTTTGGCGTCACTTAACTGCTCTCTCATCTCAACATTTGTCACAATAAAGGCTCCCAGTCAAAACCAGTTTCTACTAGCACTCCTATACATTCTTATTCTTCATAGCCATTACCTAAAGTCGGCGGGAAGCCAGCTAGTTACAATAACTAAGTCGTTCTTCTTAACAAAGACAGTTAATTTATCGCTCATTCCTTCTGGACATTTGTGAATTGGATAAAATCCTCTTTACACTTTCTACTGTCTCAGTGCTTGCTCTGTCAGGCTCTTCCACCTCCAACCCCACCAGCACCACCTGCCTTTCATCGATGTCCAAGTAGAGAAACTTTGATGTCAGTGACCTTACTCCTCTTGACTTGATTTTACACATTATTATGGGGTCGGTCTGCTCTGAGCTGACTTTTTACTCTGCACACCAAGAGACAGGTTTTCTAAATAAGGAGTATGGGAAACTAAGAGCTGTTAGAACTTGCAGTTGAATTTTTATTATCTTAAGTCATCGGTTGCTTTTCTTTCCTGTTTTAAATTAGTATTTCTCCGAACATTCCCTGAAGAACCTGCTCCTTTTGGCGTCTGAGGAACAAACCGAGAGATGCTTCATCATTGAAAAGATGAACAGTCTGCCTCCCACAGCAGAAGAGACCGATCAAATGGGCGAAGATCACAAAAAGTACAATTCCCAAACGAGTCGAGATTCAGGAAACTACTCTAATGAGGATGAAAACAGCGGCAGTAGGACAAGTGTAGAACTGCAACAGGAAATCATGTGATTAGAAATGAACTCTCCCCTAGTAGAAACGTTTGTGGGCGTTTTTCTGGGAACCCGAGTCACTTGCTTTGTCTCCGTAACTAACAAGTGGCTATTTGCTGGTTGGGGAAGAAGAGAAAAACCTTCCCATCAGAGGGCCTGAGACTGCAGGCAGGCACTGAACTGAAGATGAAAATACAGACGTTTGGAGGACATCTTCACTACATTGCTTTCCACCTCAAAGGTCTGGAAAGATCTACTTGTCCCTGGACCTGCCTTTGATGAAATAAATCGAGTCAAGAAGGCAGCCAGCCCCCTAGCTGATGATACCCTCCGCTTCCCTCGGCTCCCTGTGCTTACAAGAACAGCATCTCAGTCAGGAAATAGCTGGAAGCCCTGGAGGCACGATGACTGAGCCCTCTGCTGCCATCTCAGTGAGGGCTGCCTCTGACACACTGCCGCTCACAGAAGCATGATGTGTTTCCCTCCAAGGCTACCCCCTGGGGAAGTTCTCCCCTGCCAGAGACGGCCCATGAGTCAGAATCTACTCGCCACTGTGGTTTGGGTTTGAACTTGCAGGGAATGCTGGCAATTGCTTGTGCCTTCTGTTGATCTCCACTCCCAGTAGTACACTTGCTCACTTTTCCAGGGCATATCAGGAACATTGGGTCTCTTCTTTTCACTCAGAGGTCGGCCTTGGCACCAGATGCCAGGAAGACCGGCAAGAAGTGAGGGCTGTTGGAACCACTTCCCGTATAGAACCATGGGTCCTTGAGTCACAGTTACCGACCCTCCCCCTGACTTAGATGAAAGCCAGGAGTCTCTGCTGCACGTCCAGACTTCCTGATCCACAGCTGAGAATTTGCAGTCACTACAGTTAAAGGAAAACAGGGACCTATCTATTTAGCAACTGTTTTTGGTTTGTTTGTTTTTTTTGAGTTAGGGGTGCATGCAGAGGGAAGCCTTATGTAAAGGCCTTTGGGGCCCGAAAATGCTGACCGAGCAACAAGTGGGGCAATTCCATGGCAGTGAGGTGTATAATTGTTGCACTTTGCCGGACAAGAACAACTCAGTGTCTTGTGAATTAAAGAGCAGGTTTATTAAAGAGGAAAAATAGAGAAAAACTAAGAAGGGAAAAGAAGAAAGACCTACGCAGGTTGAGAGAGACCAAGTCTTAGCCATCCCTTCAGAGAGTGGCCCTGACTGCCCGCAGGCTGGGATTTCTGTCGGGCTGAGTAATGAGCATATCACAGCAACTATGCAGCCAGCGAGCAGTTACAGAAGCAGAATTCTGCAGTTAGCCTTAGCGCCGATGCTCGTCCTGGGAACACAGCGTATGGGGCGATTTGACACTTACAGATACGGCTTGAAACATTCAAGGGCGGCCAGTGACGAGCTCAGAAACATCCTCGTTCCAAAAAGGCTCCTGTGTGGCTAACAGTTGAGCCATCTGTTACATAATCAACTCAGGGTTGCTGACATAGGTGCAGCGAGGTTGGTTCGTTGTCATGGCTGACGCGGCGTTTGAGATGCCAGCTTCTCGACACGTGTCTAGCAACACTCAGGCGCCCGTTCAGCTCGGCTGGCATGTTCTCAAGAAAATGCAGCTCAACCTCAGCCTGAGCACGGAAACTATGTAACTTGGAACACATAACCTATTTTGTAAAAATACAGATCATGCTTTCCAAAGGCATCCTACATCTCATTTTACCCTTCGAGATTTGGGATTGTCTATGGGCCGCTTTCTAATAAAGGACGTCTATGAGATCCCATGGCCTCTAGGGCAAAATGCTAATGAGTTACTTGGTGGCCCAGCAAAAGAAAAAGGAGGCCAAGTTGCAGAAGATCAACTGAAGAGTGCCTGTTCCTGTTTCTTCACTAGTCTTTACTGAGGTGGCGGGTTCGTGGAAAGCTGCTTCTCTAGAAACAGGGCGGTGACACTCAGTGTGTTCCCTACATGATAGACCACCGACCACCACCATCCCCGATCCCAGCCCAGGCTTCCCGGGTCATTTGAGCTGCATATAAGGGGCCCAAGGGTCTCATCAGAGACTCTGTGCTCTATGGGAGAATCCCACGAGTGTTGGTTCGGGTTTAAAGCAGATTTTCTGTGTTGGTCTTACATAACCTAAAGTCTTCAAAAACTTTGTGGACGAGTTCTGTAACCTGTCAATTCCATTTTTTTTATGATTTTTAAAAGTGTTTTCAGATATGAAAACAGTAGCATAGGTCTGTCACACAGCACATGCATATAAGAATTATATTCACTCACTCTAGTGTAGGACTGCCTCTCTGGGTTTCCAAGACTAACTCTCTCCAAGACTAACTCTTTATGGGAGTAGAAAGCCCAGTCTTTCTCCTGAGAAGCAGCTGGTGGTTTCAAACTGCTGACCTTGAGGTTAGCAGCCCAACACAAGCACTATGCTGCCAGGGCTCCCTTGACTATACTATAGGGACCTGAGAAGTGTGAACATAAAGAACTTATTAGTCTCAATTCTAATTAGGAGTGCTACTCAAAACTATGAACTTGAGAGTCCAACCAGACATTCACAACCCAGAAAGCCTACTTTTAAACTAGGATTTGGAAAAGCTATATAATTTAGCACTTCTATCATTTTTCCAAACGAGTTGCCCAGTAGTTAAATGTGTGGCTGCTGACCCACCATGGCACTCCAGAGAAGAAAGCTGGACCATTCTGTCTCCATCGAGACGCCACCTTGCAAACTGTAGCTCCTCTGTCCTGTGATGCACTGTGAGTGGAATTGACTCCGTGGAAATGAGTCTTTTGCTTTATTTCTTTTTGTCATTTTCCCAAGCTGTGACCTGGAAGCTGTCTCCTCATCCTCCTTGCCCAGCCCAACCATGTGACTACTTGACATGTAATATATGTATGTGTTTGTTTGGGTTGGTAGATGTCTTCCCCCCACTAGAATGTAAGCTCCACCCAGCAGGATATGTAGTAACGACATTGATTAGCCAGTGCCTTGCACATCGATGTTCAGGTCATAAATATTAGATGAAATCTACAATTCATGTCAAGAAGGTTGTTTTTGATGATGTCTGTGTGTTTTATTAGACTGTGGAAGGACATGACCATGATGTCAGTGTTTCTATGTAATAATGTCTACCTCCGACTTAACCGCTTATCTTGTTTTCTTTTTTGCAAGTTAAATGCTGTTTGAAAGTGGCAAACACTTAAGTGTGAGGTGAGAGTAACGTGGTACCCGATGGTTAAAAGTTTGTGCCTGGACCATGATTCTCCCTGGTTTGTCAGTTTGGTTGCAAAGCGGTCATCCTTCATTTTCATTTTCAGATAATGCTAATCTTTGCAGAATGACCTGGTCTTTGGAACCTAGCCATCTCCTTCAGTGAAGAGTGGGTGTTTATCTTTTTTTATATATCCTCATAAACTCTACTATTGTAGACAGTTTTACAGAATAAACATCGAATTTTTTTAATCCTGGCTTATTTCTTATACTTACTGTATACACCAGAAGTGCTGCAGCTGGCTGATGACTTCAAAAGTAAGGTGCTGACTGGCTGCCCCCGATGCCCTAGGACCCCACACTGAGTGTTCTGCCTGAGCAGAAGTGCCCCCAAGACAATAACTACAGGATTGCTTCCCCCCCCCCCCCCCCCACCGCCTTTCTTTCCACCTAAGACCTGACTGGAAAACAGCTGTTAAATGCAAGTTTATAATGGAATTGGATGACACGTTCCTTCTTGAAATAAACAACTGTTTTTTTTTTATAATTCTCCCCACCTCAGGGAAAAGGTCTTTCTAAAGAGTTTCCTTAATCACAGTGTAAGTCCATCTTGCCTCCTATCCTAGATGAGTCAGAAACTAAGCACAACTTACATTTGCTCCAGGAGCCCATCCAAACAGGTTTTTAATGAGCATCCCTAAGTTCTACTTCAAAAGAGACATGGAAGCAAACAATAAGGGTATTTCTGCTGCCCAGGAAATGCCACTACCAATAGTGAAGGGGACTGTGTTAGGCTGAGTAGACTAGAGAAACAAATTTCAGTGGCATGTAAGAGAGAACGCTATGTCCAGAAGTAATTCTGTACCCCAAGCAAACATGCCAGCTCAGTCCAGATCAAGTCCGTAGTCTGATACTAGTTCCTAAGTCCCTTTTCAGGCTCACAGAGCCACGTGCGAGGATGCAGAATGCAGGAAGAGCACAGGCTGGAGGGTGCAGTCTTAGAATCCAATGGCAGTGGATGCCTCACAGGGCCTGAAAGTCTCCATCGGGCTTTCCAGCAAGAAGGTGAAGAGAGAAGTTCCCAGGATCCTTATGAGAAGGCCACACCCACCAGGAGGTGCCATCGGGCTGTTGACCTCACTGACAGGCCAACTCCACCCTACACTTTTATATCTTCAAGTTAACACAAATGTCAAGTGACCACCACAGTGACATCCACTTATTTCCTCACCTTTGTTCTTGAGCTTCCCTGCTGATCACAGAATCGGGAGCCTTGAGGTGGCTATGTAGGTGTCAGTATTTCTATTGATGGCAGAATGAGAAAGGTAAGAGAAGTTGATGCTGTCTTTCCTGCAAAGGATATACCGTCAACCCCCATCTCACCCCTTGCTGTGGTTTTCTCTCCCTGGGGCACTCATATTCTAGAAGGTCACATGGATGAAGAATTAGTAAGTAATGATGAACATGGAGGAAAACAGTGGCAGATATTCTGACATACACATGCCAACACCCCTCCTGCCCCCTCCAAAAAAGGGAGAGTTGGGAAGAGAGAGGAAATAGAAATTTCTATCACTCACTAGTTTTAAACTCTTAACAACTTACCTCTCTCTGTTTATAAAAGTTTTCTGGGGGGCTGAGCCCCAGTGGTGTAGTGGTTGAGTGCAGGACTGCGGCCCACAGGGTTGACGGTTCAAAGGCTGGGTAGCTTCCACGGCCACCAGAGGGCAGTGATGCAAAAAAAAAAAAAAGCCCATAGTTAAATCAACTTTTTTGTTATAGTTACTGTATTTGTCAAACCATAGAATGCACTTCGCCCCCCCCCCCAAAAAAAAGTGGGAAATGAGGGTGCATCTTATGGTCCAAAGGTGTAGTACCCCCGAACATTTGTTTATGATCATATGAGCCCACTCACTGCCTGCAACTGTTTGCATGCTGTGGATTGCTGTGTGTTCAGGGGAAGTTCTGCCTCCTGGAGTCTGAATGTCAGTCAGGTCACATGATGAGCACAGTGCACGCCTCCCCTGCACGTGCATGACACTGACAAGCTAACAGGATGAGAACAATGAGACAGGAGACAACTAGGCATGGCAACAGGTAACACTCCGGCAGGGTCAGGCAGGCAGAGAGCACATCACGGTAGGAGAGAGAGACGGAGTCTCCAGCCACGCAAAGCCCTGTCAGGTGGGTCGGTGCCCTTTCACAGTAACAGCAAGCGGTGTGAGTTACATTGCAGTACTGATGTATGAGGTAATACGGATTGTCTCATAACAACTGACAGTTCTTTCACTACTCTTATTTTCCTCAGAGAAACACCATTTCTCTAATAGTACAAAATGTCAAGGATGAAAAGATTAGCATATAAAATTCCATTTAAACTGGAGGTAGTAAAATGTGCAAGAGAACAGGGAAACAGCAACAGAGAGACACTTGGGGCCACCTCCAGCTGAAAAAAAAAATTTAAGGGTGGAGACAACAGGAGGATCAGCTGCAAAAACTTGATAAAATTAAGCACACTTTTCATGGCCACGCTGAAAAATGGCCACAGTGAAAAGTGGACATGAAAGAATGGATCACACGTCACCAGAATATGGGCTTCTCAGCTTCTACAAGATGATCATCTAGGTGAGCCAGTCAAGGTACAGGGTAGCAACAATGAAATATGCAACTTTCCTCTAGTTCTCAAATGCTTCCTCCCACCCACTGTCATGCTCCCAATTCTACCTGACAAATCTAACTAGACCAGGGGATGTACGCTGGAGCCAGAAACATGGGGAATTCAGGGTAGATGATCCCTCAGGACTAGTGGAACTGGGAGGGTGGAATAGAAAGGGGGAACCAATTTCAGGAATCTACATATAACCTCTCTGGGGCACGGACAACAGGAAAGTGAGTGAAGGGACACATTGGACAGTGTATGATATGAAAAATAACAATTTGTAAATTATTAAGGGTTCATGGGGGGAGGGAAGGGAAATAAGGGAGCTGGTACTGGGGGCCTAATTGGAGGGAGGATGTTTGAGAGTGATGATGGCAACAAGTGTGCAAATGTGGCCTGCATACAATTGACATATCTATGGACCGTGAGGGGAGCTGTATGAGTCCCCAATAAAATGATTCATTAAAAAGATAATAAAGGGAGGGGGAAAGAGGAGCTTATACCAAGGACTCAAGTAGAAAATATTTGGAAATGAATATGGCAACACATGTACAAATATGCTTGATATAAATAATGTATTGATGTTATAAGAGCTGTAAGAGCCCCCAATAAAATCATTGAGGAAAAATTATCATCTAGGAAGCCAAATTCATTGCTGTAGAAAAAAGGCATTAAGGATTTTACTGGATCACCATCATGTTACAGATTTATGAGGAGAAGTGGCCTTGCTATGCACACCAAAACTAGAATTGTACAGAAAAAAATGCCACTGAATCAAAGATTCTATCTTTGCCCCTCTAAAAATGATTGTATCTTTTCATAAATTTGTAATCGATGCTAGAAAAAAATGATTTTCCAGTGGACCAGTTTGGGAATATGGATAAAGTCCTGCTAACCTTTGGTGTGCCATCTAAGGCGGTTGACCTCAAAGGTGCCAACACAATAACCATGAGAACCTCAGAACATGAGAAAACACATGACATTACTGTGTTGTCCTGCTGTGCTCATGGCACCAAATTGCCACCGATGCTAATTTTCAAAAGGAAAACCACACCAAAAGATGATATTTCACAAGGAGTTGTTGTGTATGTTCATGATATCAGATGGATGGATGAAAATGGAATGAAAGTATGGGTGGAAAAAGTGTGGTCTGAACGTCCTGGAGGACTTCTGAAAAAATCTGCTCTATTAGTGCTTGGCCAGTTCAGAGCACATATTACTGAAACAATGAAGGTGAAGACCCATCGAGCTGTAATCCCTGGGCATCTGACCAGCCAGTTGCAACTTCTCCACGTTTCAACCAACAAACCACTTAACGTCTTTCTGAGAGAGGGTGGAACAGATGGAGGGCTGCTGGGATTCCTGATCTGACTCCTAAAGGACAAATGAAGGCCACGATCACTCAAGTTTGTGAGTGGGCTAAATCATCATGGCAGACAGCGAAAAAGAAAATCGTTGCACGGCCATTTAAAACATGTAGCATAAGCAATGTCTTAGATGCAACTGAAGATAATAGCATATGAAGGTAGCGAGGAAAATGATGTAAGTGATTGTGAGCAACAGAGTTTCACAAATTCTGACACTAGAGATGATGAGTTTTTAGGATTTCCCGAAAGCTAGAAAAGTTCTTGAGACTCTAAGTCTCCTCATTTGTTAATGAAAGCGATGATGGTTCTTAATGCCACTGTTGACTTTACGCGGTTAAATATTACCGTATTTTGCTTTATTTTAATAAATATTTTAGTATACTGGTACTACTTTGTTCAGAATACTTTTTCTCGTTTTCCTGCTCAAAAAACTGGGTGTCTCTTATGGTCAGGTACATCTTATGGTCCGAAAAATATAATACATGTATATACATATATAAGCAAATACACCTATATTTATATATTTACATATCTATATACCTATATAGATTTTTTTTCTTCTTTCTTTCCTCCTGCCCCACTCATCTGGGATCATAAAGACTTGTGATAAAACAGCTACTATCTAGCGGGAAAGCAACAAAACCCTCATAAAAGAAGCACACAAATCTGTGTGATCACGAAGGGTTGATGGGACTAGACATTGGAAATTCAAAACCAGGCAACCCAGGGAAAGGGTCTGCTGTTTCAAAAACAGGCAACCAAATCAATCTGAAGGGGGTATGGATGTAGTGGTGACCCAATTAAAGTGACCAGACATCCCGCTTTTTAACAATTTAACAATGTCCCGCGATGTTTTAAAATTAAAATAAATATATTACAATACTATTTTTGCCGTGAAATACTAATTTGTTATGAAAATATTTGTTGCTCCGTGTAGATGAAATTTTTAATCAAGAACCACCACCACCCCCCACCCCGGTCAACGGTGTTCCGCTTAAAATCTGGTCCCTTTACCCAAGATCCACCTGTAAGATCATTGGACAGTCCTTCTCACAAGGGCCACATGGAAGGGATGATAAATCCAAGGTGCGGTACAGCACTGATGAAGAACATAACTATCCTCTAGTTCTTTGATATCTCTTCCCCTTACTCTTACTGTTTTAATTTGTTTTGCCTCATTGATCATGTTTGATTTGCATATGTCCATTTGTAGAATTAAGATTGTTCCATACGTGAAAGCCAAAATAGATAACCCTTCAGAAACAGTAACAGGAGTAATGGTCCCCCAAGGGTATGGGAAGAGAGGGGGGGCAAAGTGGGGAGGGGGAGCTGATAGCATTAATGGCTGTATAACCCCACTCAAGGGGAGCAAACAACAGGATTGTATGTGAATGGATAGATTGGATGGGGTAAGATAGGGCAAAAAAAGAAAAGAAAAAAAAATAAGGCTTCCTGGGGGTTGGGGGGGGGGTGGAGAAAGAGGATAAGGAGGAGCTGATATCAAGAAGCCTAAAAAAAGAACATGTTTTGAAACTGACTGTGGTAGCAATTGTACTATACTGCTTGATGTGGTTGAGCTATAGAATATTATGATATCTGTAATCAATGATATGATTAAAGAAAAATACTAAGAAAAACGGCATACAAAATTAATTAGAAATTAAATATATCAGAGTACATTTCTTATGTATTTGATTCTTGTCTCTTCCAAAATTTTATACTGATTCTACTTTTTTATACTGATTCTAATTTTACTTCTGGAAAGGGGAGATTGTGAATTTTACAGTAGTAAATGCATCAGACCCTCCGAGATCTGCAAGAACTTAAGTCATCTTTGTGTCCTGTGTCCTGCGGTACCTGGGTCCGGCATGTCCCTCAGAAGGAATGTTTAGGACATTTGCCTAAGTGGTCTCCCTCGTGGTTGACAGGTTGGACTGCTGACCTGTGATTCAAACACAGAAGGACAAGGCTCTCTGCTCTGGTCAAGAACACTTCAGAAACCCACTGCGGGATTCCTGCTCTGGGCTGCCCGATGGGGACCCTGGGAGTCGGCATGAACTCAGGGGCAGTGAGTTTGGGTTTGGGATACATGGTAAGCTCTGGGAGCGCAGGGGCAATCTTTTTGTTAAATTTGTCAACTCTTGGTAGTGCTTTGGTAGGAATTGAGGCATTAAAGAGACATGGATTGACTGGCCTCACCCCTGAGGGAGATGCGTCACCTGTGTGTCATGCTGTCAGGTGCCCTGGGGCCCGCTCTGACCCATAGGGACCCTGCACACAGCAGAAGGGAGCAGCTTGGTGACCACTTGGAGACGCCATGGAGAAAAAAAGCTCATTGGAGGAGTGACACATGCTCACTCCCAGGGAGAAATGCTTGTTGACAAGACACACGGAACTCTGCTAGAGTTCTGGAACTAAAGGAGGCCCATGGAGACCCCTGCCAACACTGAGATATCTCTACCACCAAGAATCCACCAGACTTTCCACCCACTGACCTGTGATCTCCCTGCATTTGGTGTCACTGCATGTGTTTTGTGAGTCTGAAGAGGAATTTGTAGATTGGTATCACACATATGGGCTAATATCTTAAGGACTTATGGACCTGATCTGGACTGGGCTGGAATGTCTTCTCAATATTCAATTGCTCTTGTGTATAAAGCTCTTGCCTTTAAAAAAAAATCTTATCGGGGACTCGTACAATTCTTACCACCATCCATACATCCATACGTTGTGTCAAGCATATTTGTACATTTGTCACCCTCATCATTCTTAAAACATTTGCTTTCTACTTGAACTCTTAGTATAGGTTCCTCATTTTCCCCTCCCTCTTCATTCCCCCTCCCTCATGAACCTTCAATAATTTATAAATTATTATTATTTTGTCATGTCTTATACTGTCTGACATCTCCCTTCACCCATTTTTCTTTTGCCCAAACCCCAAGGAGGAGGGTTATGTGTACATCCTTATAATCAGTTCCCCCTTCTACTCCCCCTTCCCTCCTCCCTTCCAGTATCACCACTTTCACCACTGGTCCTGAAGGGATCATCTGTCCTGGATTCTCTGGGTTTCCAGTTTCTATCTGTACCAGTGTCCATGCGCTGGTCTAGCTGGATTTGTAAGGTAGAATAGGGATCATGATAGTCGGGGGGGTAAGGAAGCATTTAAGAGCTAGAGGAAAGTTGTAAGTTTCATTGTTGCTACTCTGTACCCTGACTGGCTTGTCTTCTCCCCACAAACCTTCTGTAAGGGGATGTCCAGTTGCCTACAGATGGGTCTCACCACTCCGCACTCCCACTCATTCACAATCACATGATTTTTTTTGTTCTTTGATGCCTGATACCAGATCCCTTCAACACCTCATGGTCACACAGGCTGGTGTAGTTCTTTTATGGGGGCTTTGTTGCTTCTGAGCTAGATGGCCGCTTGTTTACCCTTAAGACTCCAGAAGCTATATCATTTGATAGTGGGACCCCATCAGTTTTCTTCACCACATTTGCGCATGCACCCATTTGTCTTCAGCAATCGTGTCGAGAAGGTGAGCATCATGGAATGGCAGTTTAATAGAACAAAGTGTTCTTGCATTGAGGGAGTACTTGAGTAGAAGCTCAATGTCCATCTGCTACTTAATGCTAATCCTATAAATATATGCACATAGATCTATTTCCCCATCATCATCATATATATTTATATATGTACATGCCTGTATTTAGACCTCTATAAATGCCCTTTGCCTCCTAGTTCTTTCCTTTATGTCCTTTTACATTCTTCTTGTCCCACTATCATGCTCAGTTTTCCTTTGGGTTTCAGTAATTCCTCTCGGTTACTTTGCCCTTGATCAAGCCCTACCAGGCCTTCTACACCCTCCTTGCCATTGATTTTGGATCACTTGTTGTTCCCTTGTCCCTGGGTTGGTTAAGACCCACTTCCTTTCCCCCCACCTCTCCCCCACCTATGCTGCCCCAGAACAATTGGTCCTATTGTTTTCTCCTCCAGATTGTTTATCCCACCTATCTTATCTAGATAGACCTGCAATGAAAACAATATTCGAGGAATCCTAGTGGGGTAGTGGCTATGCGTTGGGGTGATAATCACAGGGTCACCAGTTCGAAACCCTCAGAGATAACAGTATGCACAAAAAACAAGACAGAGCACAATAAAGCAACAAAAGAAAACAACAACAACATTGAAAAACTAATGGGGGAAAAAAAGAGAAAAGCCAGTAAATAGTTCAAGATCTATTTGTTGAATGTGATGGGGTGCCATGCCCTGGCCTCACCATCTATTTTTGGTACTCCCTCAGGACTTCCTAACCCTGCTCCCCTTGCTGTTCTGTTACACACCCTTAGTGGTTTGCCTCGGTGTGAGAGTCAAATCGGGCACATTTCCCATACTGTGTCTCCAGTGTCGCCCCTCATAAGGCCGTGGGTCAGTGAGGAATGTTGTGTCTCGTAACGGTCTTAGGGTCCTCTCTGTAAATTGCTGCTCTGAGTAGGAATATAGTCCTCGGGACTAGGTGGGGCAGGATGTGCACCACTCTCTTCCTCCCCCTTCATTTGCTCCCGTGTGCTCTGATCGGACATGCCCCTCTTCTCGAGCTGCAGCTTCAATGCTGTCCTCTGAAGTGAATTCTCCTGGGGGAAGGGGGGTGGTCCACATAGGTGGGATGGGGGCCGGCTCCTCAGCGTTTGTATGATTCTTTTTCTATTTCCTTCCTCTGTTTCGTAAGTACACATTGTGAAACCCGTGCCTGGATTGGGCCATGTGTGAACAGAACAAGGGGGCACCACTATAAGTGCTGTTGCTAGTTGGGCTCTGACCCATAGCAACCTGATGCACAACAGGCACAAGTTCTGCCCGGTCCTGCGCCACCCTCACAAGGCTCCCCCTGCTGAGCCCATTATGGCACCCCCACAGGGTTTGAAATCGGAAAGTGGGGCGCCCGAGTTACACCCTCTCATCCTACTTACTCCGTGCATGTGCTCAGGGATGAATATGAGAAGCTGAACCCCGTGAAGACAAACGCATCCTCAAGGGGAGAGGAAGACTTACTCACACCCGATGGGTCCCACGCGGTCCTCACAATGACTGGGGTGTGTGAGCCCATGGTTGCAGCCCCTGCGCCAGTCCATGTTTCCCAGGGTCTCCCTCTTTTCACCACCCTTCTTCTTCACCCAGCGTGAGGACCTTTCTCTGGGACATGTCCCACGTGTGGGAAACAGGGCTGCAGGGTGGGCACAACGAGGCCCCCAGGACCCAGTCCCCATTCCCAGTTGTGAGAAACCTGGTGGATGCGAAAGATTTTAAGTATTAATTTTTCCATGCATGAGAAAGGAGAATGGGGTGGGGCACGGGATCCTTCCTCCCAAGGCCAGTCTCCCCGACCCCGTGGTCTCACAGGACAGGAACACAGGCCGAGTGAAGCGGTTCTTTCAGACAGACACACATCTTGGAAGGACAAGGATAAGCTAGGAAGACGAGGTTTTGCTCTAACCCAGAGCTTCCATGATTTCAGAACCCTAAATATCAAAGAGATAGGCTGGGTCTGCAGGTGAGGCGAGGGAGGAAGCCTGGACCCGATCACAGGATCTTCCGTGAGACAAGACAGAGCGTCACCGCTATGGGGCCTTTCTAGCTAAGACCAATCTAAACAAGGATTACAATTCTCTTAGCCACATGATATTTTGTTCATAGAATAGCAATCAACTCTGCAGGTGACCCCCCCTACCAGCAGAAGCTCCCCATCATTACTTCTAAGGAGCACTCTGGCTGTACTTCTTCCAAGACAGATTTGCTGCTTCTTTTGGCAGTCCGCGGTACCTCAAAATTCTTCTCCAGCACCATCATTCAAATGCATTGATTCTTCTTCAGTCTTCCTGATCCATTGTCTAATTTCCACATGCATATGAGGCCATGGGAAATGTCATGGCTGTGGTCAGGCTCACTGTACTTCTCAAGGGGATAGCGTTGCACTTTTTTTACAAAATCATTTTATCGGGGGCTCGTCCCTTGCATATCACATTGCTTGTTTGCCCTCATCCTGTCCTCCAGACAGGATCTCCATACACTTTAACGAGGTTCTCTGCCACCGATCGGCTTGCTGCAATGTGCCATTTGATTCTGACTGCTGCTTCCGTGAACATCGACTCTGCATTCCAGCAAAATGAAATCCTCAACAACATTCATATTTTCTCCATTGAGCAGAATGCAATCTGTTGGACCAGTTGTGAGGATTTGGGT
This sequence comes from Nesogale talazaci, assembly GCA_004026705.1. Classification (NCBI taxonomy): domain Eukaryota; kingdom Metazoa; phylum Chordata; class Mammalia; order Afrosoricida; family Tenrecidae; genus Nesogale; species Nesogale talazaci. The sequence goes on along the minus strand of PVJH01023641.1, from coordinate 3,357 downwards.
TTGTTTGTTTGTTTGCTAACTTTACTGCAAGTCCTCCTCACTTTCAGCCAGCGAAGTTGTGTCCTCTGCATATCATACGTTATGAATAAACCTTCCACCCTCTCTAACACCACCTTCTTCTTCATATAATCTGCTTTTTGGATGGTTTGCCCAGCATACAGATTGCATCATATGGTGAAAGGCTACAACTCTGACACACACATGTCCTCATCGTGAACCACACACGATGAGGTTCTGTTTGCACAACTTCTTGGTCCATGTACAGGATGTTCATGAGCACAATGACATGATCTAGAAGTTCCCTCCTTCTCAATGGGACCCACAGTTTTCTATGACCCAGGTATTTGCATCATCAGTAAAACACAGTCGGCATCCTCCTGGTATGCTTTCATACTTATGAAAATTGTTCCACCTCTCTTTCAAGAGAAGGGGCAGTCTGTGCAAAAGCATGCTCTCTGAGAGCAGTCACAACTGTGGCCCTCCCCGGAGATGGAACAGATTAACCCATTACTGTGAATTTGGCCCAAACATTTCTCATTCGTCACATTGGCTAGCATATCCGTTATCAAAGCTTTCTAAAGTTCTAGGGGGACACAAACGAAGCTAGGAAATTTAACTGAATCTGGACTGTACGCATTAAGTTGATCTCCATGAAACTGCCCAGCACCTACTGCCAGCAAGTTCATTTCCCACCCAAAGCCACCTTCCAAGGCTTCCAGGCAGACAGAGCCCCCTTCTCCCCTGGGGCAGCCGGAGGTCTGAGGGCCTGACCTGCAGGCCAGCGTCCAATGCTTAGCTGACACGGACACCAGATCTCCCGCTATGAAACTAGAAAATGGAAAGATGTCCAGGGTAGGAATGTATTACACAGACATTTAATCCTGTGTTTAAAATTTAGTAAGTTATGGACTGTCAATAATGGTCTGGCTTTATAGTTATTTGAATCCCAGCACAGGCAGCAGCTGAAGAAGCAGAGAATCAGGGAGCGTCTCGGAGTGAAGAAGGGAGGAGCAGGCACAGCCTGGCACAGGAGACTCTGTGCACTCCCTGCAGGATCAGCCGCTCACTGCAGCCCTTAGGGACCGGCACTGGATGACACTCCCTACGGGGAATACGGAACAGACGCTGATCTGAGGAAACTGGGTGGACTTTTTTTTTTTTAAAGGTACTGCAAATGGATCCAAGTTGTTTGTGTGTCATGCGAGGGGAAAGGAGTGAAGAAAGCCCACCGCGCTGCACGAAAGCCCTGCGACGCCCCAAACAGATGGGCATTAAGAGCAGGAGGAGCTGCCAACGCAGCGAGGTGACGCTGACAGGCACAGAAGAGATGCTAGAAGTGTGCCCAACGTGGGAGGCGCACATGAGAGACAAACCAAAGAGCCCTTCACTTTGTCCTGATAAAGCAAGTGCTTCTGGCAACACCCCCCCCCACGCCCCCACCTCCACCCCTGGACATGCCTGTTGACCTTCAGAAGTCAGGCATCCAGCTCTCCCAAAGTAACAGGAGAAAAGAAAACATTTTACACTAAAGAGAAGAGTGCCATCTAACGGTTCTCAAGAGAAGACACCCGGTCTGCCGCTGTGTCATTCTACGTGACTCTGCACGACTGAGATAAGCCTGCCTTCTTGGAGGGTTCCTGGGCCTGCGCTCCTTGAAGGAAGCATCTCCCCCCTGGAGTCGCTGGAGGCGGTGGGTCCTGGCATTTCAGGGGTCGGGCAGACGATTAGCCACTGTGCCTGCCGCCAGGGCACCCACGCCGACAAATACTCCAGAGTAGAGGGCAATACAAATGTAAAGAAAAGCTAACACAGGGCTGAGCCCCGGTGGCGTAAGTGGTTGAGTGTGGGACTGCGGCCCGCGGGCTTGGCGGTTCAAATCCAGCGGCGGCTCTGAGGAGCGGCGCTGGGTGACTCCCACGACCACCAGAGGACAGTGATATCCCGCCCCCCCAAAAAAAAGAAAAGCCATCAAAAGCAAAGCTTGAAGTAAAGCTCTTTCCTGTGGAGGCCAGAAGAACCCAAAAGCACCCAGAGAACAAACTAGCAGGGTTCAGAAAGCAAATGAGGGACCCAGTGTCAGACTCCATAAGGAAATGGAAAGCACATTTTATTTTATTTTTTTTTGGGGGGGGGGGGCGCATCACTGCTCTCCGGTGGTGGGAGTAGGAGGCCCAGCCCCACTGCTGGAATTGAACCTCCGTCCCAGTGGGCCGCAGTCCCGCGCACAACCACTACGCCACCGGGGCTCAGCGCGGAAAGCACATTTTCAAAGTGAACTACTGCAACTGAAGATCATCTGACCGGAAAACCAGGAGACATACTCAACGATTGAGTTGAATATAAAACACAAAGTAAGTGAACTAGAAGACAGAATAACTGAAGTTACCAAGTCTAAACGACAAAAAAAAAAAAAACAACCAAAAACATCCCAAAGGAACTGCGGAATTCAATGAAGAAACCCAACATTAGAATTACTGGAATTCCAGAACATCATAATAACAGTAAAAGCATAGAAATAATATTCTAACAGAATTTCCCAGGCTTGGGCAGAGAACCACACCTGCAGCTACAGGAAGCTTTAGGGACTCAATCACAGATGTCAACTGTGCAGCATATCCTGACAAAACTCCAGAAAATCAAACACAGGGAGAGAAGTCTGGACGCAGTAAGAGAAAAATGCACTTTGATCTATAATAGGAACTTTATAAGAACGAGGTCAGATTCCTTTCCAGGGACTATAGACTAGAAGACAATGGAACATTATGTATTAAAGACTGAACCCAAACATTAGCCAACCAAGAAGTTGGTACTCAGCAAAGTTGTCACTCAAAAATGAGGAAGTAACCAAGACATTTCCAAACAAGCAGACGTTCTGGTAATTTTCCATTACCAGACCAGATTTACACATACTCCTCCAACTAGGAAGGCAAGAACATTAAGAAATAGGTACAAATGAAAACCTACTAACCGTAGGGTGTGTATTGGAGTTCATGGAAACGCAGCAGCAAATGTGAGAGGGAATAGCTCTGACATGGATCTATTATGTTAAGCTGTATATGTGAACAGTTATCCAAATGCTAGACATGGCAGCGATGATAAGTCATGCAATGTGACAGATATGGTAACCCCTAACAAATCACTAAGAAAAACATTTAAGAAGAAAGTTCACAAAACTGTTTGTCACAAGAAATCCCCCCAATATAAACAAAAACAGGAAGGTTGGTGTTATAAAACAATGAAGATATGAAACAGTCAAACAAATAGCAAAATAAGTGAATTGGAAACTGGTTTCAAGAATGACTTTCAATGTAAAGGTCTAAACATCCCACACAAAAGGCAGAAAGATGGAGGAAAGGA
>PVJH01023640.1:0-34431 GCA_004026705.1 Nesogale talazaci | reverse complement strand
TCCCATGAGTTAGAATCAAGTACATGGCAGCAAGCTTGGTTTCTGGTTGGCTTTTCTCATGATTCAATCGTAATCTTTATCACTAAGTAATCGATGTTTTTCAGGTATCCTAAGGAAGGAATAGTATCAGAGTGTAAATTGTGAACTCCTGGTTTGCAGAAAGCTACGGAAGCCTCAAATCCATTTGCTAAGTCCCTGCAGCCCTTCAACCTCTAGTGAAAAGCTTCTAGTGAGAGTAGAGGGGTGTGAAGAGCCTACTATCAAACAGAGAGCATTGCAATGTCAATTATAGCAGATGTACTTAGGTGAAAATATAATTACTTTATCGTGTGTTCTCCCCTTGGCTTTGATCCATTTTAAAGCTGTTACCGTTTAAAAAAAAAAAAAGAAGTGAAGGGAAAAATGCATGTGAATTAGCAGACAGCTGTTAGTTGTTATTATTTCCATAGGTGAGGCAGAAAAGGTAATCTCTCGTGGCCTTTTAAAAGTGATTTACTAGAAATTTTTGGAAGGAACTTCAGCCATAGTGGGTCACACTTCAAGCTGCTAACCACAAGGTCACCAGTTGGAAACCACTAGTGGCTCTGCAGAAAAAAAGATGTGGCTTTTTACTTGCATAAAGAGTTCTCGGGAACCCACCGCAGCAGTTTTACTCTGTCTTACAGAGTGGCTACGCGTCAGAATCGATTCAATGGCAGGAAGTTTCTTTTCTTTCTTCTTTTCTTCCTTCCTCCTTCCCGCTCTCCCTCCCGTCCTTCCTTTCTTTCCCCCATTTTCAAATTTAAAATTCTCTTAAGGCAAAGAAATCAAGTCAAACTCTTGCCGACAGATTTCAATGATAATGTCCAGAGGTAGATGAATTCCTCTTTTCTTTCTATGGTCCCAAAATATTGTATTGTTTCTGAGGATGGCAGAAAATGACTTTTCTTACAAACTTGTAAGACTTGGAAACTTTTAAGCTAGGTACTGTTTTGGATTTTGGAGAAGGACTTTTTAAGTATTGACTCCATAAAGTCAAGCTTAGTTCCTGAAAAGCTTGTGGTCTGATCTGATTTGTCAAGCAACTTTATTAAACATAATATTGCAGTTAACACTGGATTATGTAACTAAGATATCCAGAATGTTAGCAATAAGGACAAGAGTCCTGGGAGCATAGTTGTTTAGTTTGTATGTTTGTTTACCTAAACATAGTCTAATAATCTGAGGATAAATTTCTAACATAGCGAAGATAGCAGAAAAGCAAACATGGCTTCTTATACCAGGAAAACAACATTTAAGCATCAATTAGTAACCACCATAAAAATCCTATAATAACCGGAGGGTGGACCCCAGTGGTATATTGGTTGAGTGCAGGACTGAGGCCCATTGGCTTGGCGGTTCAAATCCAGCAGCAGCTATCCGGGTGCAAAGCTGGATAGCTCCCACGACCACCAGAGGGCAGTGATGCCCCCCTAAAAAAAATCCCATAATAAACTTTCAGTCATTCTCTCACTGCCATCAAGTTGATATTGACTCATAGGTATGTTATCGGTTAGAACAGAGCCGTCTCTGTGGGTTTCTGAGACGGTAACTCTTTACAGGAATACAAAGGTGCCTCTGTCTCCTGATGAGCAGTTGGTTTCAAACTGCTGGCTTTGCAGTTGAGTACCAACCCAAAACAAGACCACTCCCCTACCAAGGCTTCTTGGGAATTGATTTCTGTTCCACATGCTTTGGACCCAGCAGCAGTCTGTAAGTCCACCAGCTGCACCCCAAAAGTTACAGAAATTTTGATTCTGCCTGTCCCTTCCTTCCAATGCAGAAACAAACATTCTGTATCTTTCTATAAAGTTTCAAAGTTGTGAGGTCAACAAGGAATTCTCGGATATCCGTTTAACCTACATAACAATAAAACAAGTTAAAAGTCAATTCTTAGCTTTTTAAAAATTCATAAGACTTTATATTCTTGGTCAAAGGCATAGAAGTTTATCTAATCCAGCTTATTTTGATGAGATCCAGAAATTCTGAATCCTAGGTTAAAAAGAAAAACTTTTTATATTGTAAATATTGTAAATCAAGATTGTAAACAGCAAACCAAATAAAATTATCAAAATTGCACAAGCTCCTCTTAGGTTTTAGCAAATTTCATTGCCTTTTAGGTTCCAATATTATAAGTCAATAAATTTTTTTTCAGTTTTGTCATTTAGTATGCACCTTTGAGAAAAAGTGACAGATTGATTTCAAAGATTGAAACGTCAGAACTAAGTTCACAATATTATTAAAGTGCCATTAGTATGCAATGCATTCTTTCTCCAAATGCTTGAATGAATTAATATTTTAACTAAACATTGTTCATTTAAAATTTCTGATAAGTTTGGTATCTATAATTACATATAACTCAATAATTAAATGAACTCAATAATAACCCATGTTATTCCATCTTAGAAATGAACTCAGTAGCACACACACTGAGTAGCTTTGCAGTCTGTATTTGGAGACAAAATAAAGTAAAACAAACAAATATTGCATTGAGAAAAAGAAATCCTTTTCCTTAATGCATGAGAGCAGGAACACATTTATATTCCTCTGAAATTGATTCTTCTCAGTAGCAAATATTACAACACTTAAGAAAAATAGTTTAGTTTTATTTTCAGAGATGTGTAAAGAGAGATAGATTATTATGAACTATGTACCACAAAATCTTTTTTATCAGACCATGTGAGACTCAATACACAACACAGCATTTATAGTGACATGTATAATTCTAAGTGACAGGGAATAAAAGAACACATTCATTAACAAATCCAAAGTTATAGCCTTTCTTTAAAATGTTAATTAAAAGCATATATATCAAGAAGTAGGCTTAGGAATCAATGTTTCATTACTGCTTATTAATTAACTCAATATCAGCAAACTAGCTAGAACTCATTAAATAATTTTAGCCTATATAGTACAAAACATTGCTACTTTGAAATATAGTTTATTTAAACATTTTAAGTTCACTCAAACTTTTGTCTTATCACATTGTAAGATTTTACCACTTTGGAAATTTACTGTGTGTTCAACCTGAAAAATTATTTAAGATATTTGCAGAATATAAAATTGAGTTCTCTAGGGCAAAAATATCTAGGGGCTAGAGATGTACACACTTCCCCAGGCAATTTCAGCTTTTATTGAGATTTTTTTCCCTTGATTCCTTACTGTTGGGATATTCATCCAGTTTCTAATACCTCTATTAGGACAGTATTAGGTTATTTTCATATCTTCATCTATGTCAACCAAAGTTATACTAATTTTAAGCATCTTCACCCATTTGAGGAGTGCTTTATTCCCAAGTTCCTGTGCCATCTCATAAAAAAACTATAATGAAACTGTCTAGAAGTTCATGACATGGTTTGGGCTTTGAAAACCATTTTTCTTAGATTATTGATGTCTATGATAATAGTGATACCAAGTGGTATTTTACAGTATTTATCTTTATGTTATTGACTAAAAACTAAGCATAATATCTTCCAAATGTGTCCATGTCATGAACTTCGAGACAACTTCATTATAGTTTTTTTTTGAGATGTATACTATTCCACTTTATGTATGCACCAGGTTATACCTATTCCTCCACAATCACGCTTGTGGATTGTTTCCATCTTTTTGCTATGATAGATAATACCATGATAAATGGGTATGTACATACCTGTTCATATTTTGTTCTTTTTGTTTTGTTTTGTTTTTGTTTTGTTTTGTTTTTTGGCATCACTGCTCTCTGGCGGTGGGAGTAGGAGGCCCAGCCCCACTGCTGGAATTGAACCTCCGTCCCAGTGGGCCGCAGTCCCGCGCACAACCACTATGCCACCAGGGCTCAGCCCCATATTTTGTTCTTAATTGGGGGGGTATATCAATTAGAGCAGTCATTCTCAACCTTCCTAATGTAGTGATCCTCTAATAGTTTCTCTTGTTTGGTGATCACCCACCATAAAATTATTTTTGTTGCTACTTCATAACTATAATTTTGCTACTGTTGTGAATCAGGTGAACCCCTATGAAAGGATCATTCGACCCCCAAAATAGTCACGACCCACAGGTTGAGAACTTCTGAGTTAGAGAGACGGCAGGGTCAAATGGTATTTCTATGCATATGTTTTTTTAAAATAAATCATTTTATTGGGGGTTCATACAACGCTTATCACAATCCATACATGACATATATTGTGTCAAGCACATATGTTTTTAAGGTAGCGTCATTCAGTTTTCTGCACCATCGTTGTTCGGTGCTGTCAAGGCGGTGCTGACTCCGAGCTACCCAATGTACGACAGGTGCCTTCACTGCCCAGTCCGGTGCCAGCTTCCATTGTTCCCATGCTGAGATCATCAATGAAGTGTCTATGTCCATCCGCATGTTAGAAGGTCTTCCTCCTTTTCACTGTTCTACTCCTTTACCAAGCACGATGTCACTCTAGAGCAGTGGTTCTCGTCCTTACTAATGGCACAACCCTCTAATACAGTTCCTCATGTTGTCGTGGCCCCCAACCATAAAGTTATTTTCATTGCTACTTCATCACTGTGATTTTGTTTCAGTTAAGAATCAGGCAATTCCTTTGAAAGGGCCATTTGACCCCCAAAGAGGTTGTGACTCACAAGTTGAGAACTGTGTTGTAGAGGTACTAGTCTCTCCTGACAACATGTGCAAAGTGCATGTCATGACTTCTTGGAATCCTTGTCTTTACAGAGAACTCTGGCTGTTCTTCCAAGACAAATTTGTTTGTTCTTTTGATAGTCCATGGTACTTTCAATATTTCTCATTAGTTCTATAATTCAAATGCATCGATTGTTCTTTGATTTTCCTCATTCAATGTCTAATCACATGGAGATACTGCTATTAATAACACCATGACTTGGATCAGGAGTGCCTGTCTCCTCAAAATAACATCCTTGACTTTTTTATCTGATGAAATCAAAGGGCAATGACTCTCAGCATTAGGCCTCCTTACAATAGCACCTGTGATGCAATGATAGTCTTGTCTCCTCTTAGTGCAAAAGAATTGTTATCCTAAACATATGCTAAATCCATTCACCTTTCTTTCTTTCTTTCTTTCTTTCTTTCTTTCTTTCTTTCTTTCTTTCTTTCTTTTTTTGCAGATTTTTCCAACTGGGGACTCATACAACTCATCACAATTCATACAGACACCCATTGTGCCAACCACATTTGTACATTTGTTGCCTTCATCATTCTCAAAACATTTGCTTTCTAGTTGAGCCCTAGGTATGAGCTCCCCATTTTCCCCTCCCTCCCCACTTCTCCCTCCCTCATGTATCACTGAAATTTAGAAATTATTATTATTATGTCATATCTCCCTTCACCCACTTTTCCATTGACCATCCACAAGGGAGGAGGTTATATGTAATCAGTTCCCCCTTTCTACCTCACCCTCTCTGCACCCTCTTAGTGCTGGTCCTGAAGGGATCATCTGCCCTAGAGTCCCTGCATTTCTAGTTCCTATCTGTACTTGTGTACATCCTCTGGTCTAGCCAGTTTATAGTAGAATTGGGATCATGATATCGGTGGAGGGGGCGGTTGGAGGGGGTATTTAGGATCTAGAGGAAAGTTGTATGTTTCATCATTGATAAACTGCACCCTGACTGGCTCATCTCCTCCTTGCAATCCTTCTGTAAGAGAATGTCCATTTGCCTACAGATGCACCTTGGGTTCACAATCTGCATTTCCCTCCAATCACAATGATTTGGTTTTTTGTTCTGTGATACCTGATCCCTTTGACACCTCATGATTATGCAGGCTGGTGTGCTTCTTCTGCGTGGGCTTTGTTGCTTCTGAGCTAGATGATCACTTGTTTGCCTTCAAGCTTTTAAGACCCCAGATGATATAGCTTTTGATAGCCAGATACTTTCTTTGCTACATTTGCTTATGCACTCATTTGTCTTCCGCGATTGTATCAGGAAGGTGAGCACACAATGTTATGATATTTTGTTCTTTGATGCCTGATCCCTCATCCCTTTGGCACCTCGTGATCATACAGACTGGTGTGTTTCTTCCATGTGGGGTTTGTTGATTCTGAGCTAGATGGCTGCTTGTTTATCTTCAAGCCTTTAAGACTCCAGATCCTATATTTTTTGAAAGCAAGGTACCATCAGTGTTCCTCACCACATTTGATTATGCACCCACTTAGACTTCAGTGATCATGCCAGGAAGGTGAGCACCATGGAATGCCAGTTTAATAGACCAAAGTATTCTTGAATTGAGGGAGTACTTGAATGGAGGCCCAATAGTCTTCCTGCTACCTTAATACTAAACCTATAAATATATACACATAGATCTATTTCCCACCTTCATATGTACATATATTTACATAGGTACATACCTTTATTTAGACTTCTATAAATGCTCCTTGCCTTCTAGTTCTCTCCTCTATTTCTTTTAGTTTTCTCTTATCGCACTATGATGCTTAACCTTTATTTGGGTTTCAGTCATTCCTCTCATTTACATCGCCCTTGATCAAGCCCTACCGCACCACCTAGACCCTCTTCACCCCCGATTTTGGATCACTAGTTCCCTTCTCCATGGGTTTGTGAGCCTCACTACCTTGCTCCCACCTTCTCTCCTCTTTGTCACCAAAACCCTTAGTCCTCTTGTTTTCTCCTCCAGATTGTTTATCCATCACATCTTATCTACATATCCTCACCTTTTAAAACTTTAAATGGTGTTGGGCAGCAGATTTACCCATGTAGCTCCATATGGGATTCCTTTGCCCTCTACCTAGCCTCTTATAATTTCAGTGAAGCAAGCGTGTCTTCAGAAGTCTGGGTGGCCCAGTGACTATGTGCTTGACTGCTAACTGTAAGGTCAATGGTTAAATCCCATGCCAGGCAAGGATAAGAGAATTTGCTACCTTTAAGATTGATGGCCTTGGAAACGCTAAGGAGCGATTCTACTCATTCCTTCTCTGGTGGTATAACTCCAAATTGACCTGATTATGATAGGCAAGCCTAACAGAACAGGAAAGACTAGAAACATTGGGTAAAAGAGACTGCTGGAAGAACTGAGTTTCAGTTAGGATTTGCTGTAGTTAATAGATAGTTTCATGTAATATATGTACCAAATATATATTTGTTGTAGTTAATATATAATATTTAGTTACTATAGATAAGAAAAATATAAAATCAAAGTAAGTTGTCTATCATTAGACTTCACCAATGTATCCACTCTAAATACATTACTAATCTTTAGTTGGAGAAGACCATGACATCTATTTGGTCTTTTCCAAAAGAGAGAATGCACCAATTTTCTGTCCATAGAGTCCTATGCACTTATTCCCAGAAGAGAAAAGTTATAGACCCTGGACAAGGTTTCCTTTTATTATATCTTCCACTTTGAAATATAACTGCTCATGCTAACTAACCCAAGTAAGTACCTCCCTAACAAGTGTAGGGTACCAAGAATCATAGATAGAATAATGAGGTAAAGTAGAACATTATTTTATATTAGACATGGACAGCATTTATTCATTGACATTGTAGATTCATCCAGTCTAATTATTATTAAATAATTCTAATAAGGATCCATTTACTGAATTTTAAGCAATAGACACAATATGGTAGAGTATGTCTGAGAGATTTAAATATTAAAGTAATACATTTACTAGGCTCTAATTTTGATTAATAAAAAAGGAATAAGTCTGTGGATCATCATGTGAACCATAATGTGGGTTTGAAAGAATCATCTTCTGAATTTATTGTGGCTATAATTTCTTACCAGCTCCTGTTTTCACACACACACACACACACACACACACATCCTGATTCCTCTTCAATGAAGATCATTCAATTATCATATGAATATAATATTTACTAGCCATATGTATATATTATGCACTAGAAATGTGGTGAGTGCAAATTGATAAATTCTAGGAAACAAACACTTCAAGATCTTAGTACAGTGAATGCAAAATATGAGGAGGTTTCAAAAAGTTTGGGGGGAAAGGAGGCTAAAAATAATGAAATGTTTCTATAAACCTCTTGAAGTCCCTCATACATCATGAACATTTTTAATTGCTTAAAGATTGAAATTCCATTTGGATATATTGAATTAATTAAAATAATAGCTTAACTTTAAATATTTCATGTACTCTTTAAATGTGACTATTGGAATAAGCTAGATGTGGCTAACATTCATACTTGTTTCGAATACATTGAGGACACAGGAATTCAGTTACATGGCATGCTTTTGGTGACACTCACAAGTTTAGAGCATAAACTGCTTCTTATTTGCATTTCTTATATGTTTATATCGCTTTGATTCACCCAACATTATCGTACCTGTGATTTTGATGTAAAATGATTTCAATAAACCCACTTAGCTAATGAAGTCAACTATTTATAGATATTATTTCATAAATTAAAGTTTTACAGATAGTTCTAAAATGGGCTGAGCCCCGGTGATGTAAGTGGTTGAGTGGGGGACTGCGGCCCGTGGACTTGGCGGTTCAAATCCAGTGGCGGCTCTCAGGAGCAGCACTGGGTAGCGCCCAAAACCACCAGAGGCAGTGATGCCCCCTCCCCCCCAGAAAAAGATAGTTCTAAAATTTGCACACACAGATATTAAAAATATATTTCTGTTTTACTATATATCATGAATATTCATTATTTCCATTTAATTAGTATTCATTTACAACATTACTTTTTAAAATATTACTTAACTTTAATACTTAATCAGTCTTTTATTCATTTTATTTTATTAATTAATTAGAAAGCTTGTACCTGTCTTACGGGATAAACATGCCAAAAGGGAAATATATTTAGTTATATAATCATCACTGCAATATTTTTAAAAATGTAAGACAAGTGTATTTTTTAAGTTAACAAACTTTGCATTTGATCATTTCTTCCGTTAAGCATCAATTAACCTGGAGAGAAATTAAATGGTGAGAATAGAGCCATTAAATAACCTATGTTGTGGCACTAGAGAGAAAACAGAAGCGACCAGGCAAGTTGAGATCCTACCATTGCCAATTCTGCTTGAAAGTAGCTGCAGTACTTAACGTGGTCTGGTGTCGATTCGGGACTTGAGAAGATTAGGAGTGAAGGGGTGGAGTCTAATCTGTCACTCTGGTTACAGCCCAGAAGACCTCTGTGTGGGCATTGCCTTCTGAGGATTCTGGGAGCCCCAATAGTTTTCCTCCTTGGAAACAAGAGACACACACTCTCTCCCTGCTCACTTCCGGTGAGACAAGTCTGAAGAGAAGTCACATGAGCCTACCCTGATGCAGCCCTGGGAATGAGAGGCGTCACATAGTCAGCTAGCGCTGACATGCATCTACTGTCACAACTTCGCACCCACTGTCCTGTGATCTTCCTACATTCAGCATCACTGCATGTATTTCATCAGTCTAAAGAGGACTTCATAGATTTTTTTCAGACATAAGAGCTAATATAAGAATTATGGACTTCATCTGAATTGGGCTGGCTATATAAACCTTTTTCTTATACAAATATAGGAGTCCAAGAATTTGTTTCTCTACTTTACCCAGACCAACACAGTAGCCATTCCCCGCTAATTAGGAGCATTTAAAATACAGGCCATTATCCTACACTATGATGTTATAAAGATATATGATGCTTAGAATGTCTACTTCCAGAAGATGTAGAGACATATGCCTTATCAAGAGCAATTACTTCTTGCATCCAAATTCATCAACCCTTGCTCCTTTCATTAATTTTCCACACAGCAGCAACCATGACATCAAAAAAAGGTGATACTTTTAATTTCCTTCACTGTTATCATTTAAAATACCACAGCCGATGTCCAGTGTCCAAAAATGCACTGCTGTCAAGTTTATTTCAATTCGAGGACCCTACAGGACAAAGTAGATGTGCTTCTTAGACCACAATCTTCACAGGAGTAGAAAGGCCCATCTTTCTTAGACAGTAAATCTTTGCAGGAATAAAATGTTTCTTCTTAGGAGTAGCTCGTGATTTCAAACTCCTGGCCTTGCTGTTAGCAATCGCATTGCACTAATAAGGCCAGTGTTCTTGGGATTCAAATCATACCCTCGCCCACAAGTCTTAAGTCTTCTCCAACTCCAACTGGTTATTGCCCTGGAAACTTTGCCTCTGTCATTCCCTCTTCTTAAATAAAACTTAAGGATCTTAGAATGTAGAAGGAAAAAAATCTTATCTGTTGACTTCTCTGTACTGCCTTCCCTGACCACGTTAAGTAACTCTTCTATACTCCTGAAAGTCACCTTAGAGAGCAGCACCCTCATATAATTTTCTTTTCATTTCTAACAAGTAAAATTATCTTTTACTTTAAATGTACTTGCTTATTTATGTCTGTATCTGTTCACTAGAGCTGAAAGACTTTTTTCTCTTTTATCGGATAATCTTTTCTGGGGCACATAGTAGGCCCTCAAATAATAAATGTTACCTTGGTCAGTGGATGGATGCATGGATGGAAAGATGAATGAATGGATAGAATATGATTAAATTTGATAAGTATCAAGGCAGAAGGCATTGCAGGGTATTAAATTAAGAACTAGGAATACTGATAGTGCTATAATTAAGCATCCCCGAGGTAACTACAGGATCAGTGATTTGAATCTGTCAGCACCTCTGTGGGAGAAAATTCCTGATGACCTACCTGTTCCAAGAAATGCCTGAGACTGCACTATGCTACAGGGCAGTTCTCCAGAGTCACACCTGGATGCTGCGAGTCAGAGGTGCTCAATGGCACAAAGCACTACAAGTGAGGGATGAGAAATTGAGCTTGATGCAAATTCTGGAGTTTGGGGAAAGTTTGGTAAATGAGATAGCACCTTAGAAAGGAGTTTTCCGGGTAGTCAATAAAGGATTTTATCTTCTGAGCAGAAGGGCAAGAACCTGGAGGCCAAAAAGATGCTAGTAAACTCAGAAAAACTCTAAAATGTTCAAATAGTTTTAGCAAGAATTAGGACTGGGCATGGTTGTGAGGTAGGCTAGTTAGGCAGGGCCTGGATGTGCAGTTGACAGTCTAAGAAGCTGGACTAGGGTTATATTATAAGCCCAAATGTCTGAACGTTTTGTAAAATGAAGAATTCCTAGTATTTCAACCTGTTCACTTCATCTCTGTGTGTAAGCTTCCCAGGAGATTGCAAAGCAAACAGTCAGGTCTGTCTCCTGCTTTAAAAATTCTCCCTCACATCTAAAAGAATGTCTTATCTAAGTAGGCCTCGGGCAAATATCTATTTAGTTGCATTGACTCTTTTCTTGGATTCTGCTACAGACAATTATCTAAACTGGTATTTGGGATTATCCTGGTTATTCTGAAACATCGTAAGGATGACTTATGCTTCATTGATTTTCTGTAATCGTTGCTTTGAATAAATATGGAGGATGGGCATGCACAATAAAATGACATGCCTCACAGGTTTTCATTGTGGAAAAATGCCACCTTGACAAATAAAGAAAGCTCAGGCTGTGGACAGATCATGTCAGTTTCTCACCTAGATTTGAATAGGAAATAAATAAACCAAAAGAATTCTCATCATGTTTAATTTTGTAAAATTCAAGAGACTTCACCTGAAAAATCTGCATCCTGTGCGGAATCTTATTGTAGAATGGCTTTGTGTTTTCTAAATATTTATCTTATCTAGGTAGGATTTCAGCAAAGTATTCAAATCTCTTCTATTGATATTATCTGAAAAGGTTCAGAGTAAAAAACAACTCTGAATGATCAGGATTCTAGTACTGAATGGATAAAGTTGCTTGTGTCTTCAGTATGATGAGAATAAATAGCATGTTGCATCTCTTGCCTCCTAAAAAGTTACACTATTTATAAAAGATCCAAGCATGACTGACAGAGGAATGTGGGGAAAATATGAACAAACTTTATATTAATAATAATGATGTTTGGAATATGAACTAACAATTCAGAATCTGTGAAACATCATAAAACCTTCTTAGCTATTAAATTGGTTGATATCTCTTTATAGTTATTGTGGAAGTCTATATTTATATATATTTTATTAATTTCCATATAATTATTACTATGGTCATTAATCTTACTTTGGTCATTAATATGTACCCAAAGCAATACAAACTAAAGCAAATCCATACAAACACAACTTGAACCATAGCTCAACAATTCAAAGCTATTAGGTCATTATGAAACTTTGTTACGCACAGCACCTTATCTGAAAATGTGTTTATTCTAGAACACAAACCAAACCCACTGTCATAGAGTTGACTTTGGCTCGTTGTGTTCCTAAAGGCAGAGTAGAACCGCTCAGTAGAGCCTCAGTTACTGAGGCTGCAACTCTCTACAGAAGCAGACTGCATCCCCTTCTGGCCCTGAAGCAGCTGATGGATTTGGACTGCCAGCTTTTTTGTTAGTAATCCAACATTTAATCCATGATGTAAGCCAGCAAACCTCTTTAACTGTTGCTTACAAGACAGTTTAACTCCACTGCTTAATTTTATACTCACTGCTTTTTAATCCTACTGGTCGTGGATCATGTTAAGATTATGTGGTAATCGATTTCCTATCAGAAAACACTTTGACCTAGAATATTACAAACTGATGGAAGTTTGCTTCTTGCCTGGGTCCAGTTGAATAGAATCAAATATACATATTATTAAAACAAATATTCTTATGTTTTAAACTTCTGATATGTTTTCACAATACAAGCATGACACATACACATAGGGAAGAAATTATTATTTTTAAATCATTTTATTCAGTGCTCATACAACTCTTATCACAATATATTCATACATACATTGTGTCAAGCACATTTGTACATTTGTTGCCATCATCATTCTCAAAACATTTTCTTTTACTTAAACCTTTCATATGAGATCCTCATTTTTCCCTTCATTTCTCACCCTCCCATAAGGAAGAAATTAAACAGTTCACACAGTTCGCAACCATATAAAACAACTTGGTTTATGTACCATTCTTTTCCCAATACATTTTTCCTAGTGTTGTATATGAAAGCACATTTTAATTAAGTTTGAATATACTTTCTCAAGAGAAAATAACAACTAGAGAAGAGAACAGTCTTTCAGCCTTGCTATTCCTAATCAAGTTAGATGAGAAGGCAAAAAGGGAGAAGAAAAGCAAGCCAGAGGAAGGACAAGATACAAGAAAAAATTTAAAACTACTCTAGAAGAGGATACCTGTGTTCACTCGTTGGAATTAATATTTCCCAGTTTTCCAGGTACTGATTATCTGTTACCCTATCTTTAGGACCTTTCCCATCCCCCATAATTATGGCAATGTTCTCTGAGAAGACAAACATGTCCACACTAAACTGACAGCGTCAAAGCAGGAACTGCAGGTTGGGACTCTTCTTAGTAAGTGTGTAAATAGCCCATCTCCCTATTCTCATGGTGTTGGGCATTTCAAAGGCATTTATTTTACAGCACTTTTTAGAGCTTCCTTAAAGCTTCAATTTTTAAGATCAGTTACCAATTCCTAGTGAGATTACATTCAAATGAAAGCATTTCATAAATCTTTTCAGAAGGTAGACTGCCACTTGAGAAGAAAGCACAGTTCTTACACATAGTACATGTTTAGTGAATATATTATAAGATGATGTGTAATAAGTATATCCATGGCGGTGAAAAGGTCTTATCTAATTTCTAACTATTTCAGAACACAGAATACGTGGTGCTTAGAGCCATCTGGCTGTTGAAAGACACTTGCTTGTTCAGGAAATTCATAAAAGAGGAGATGCCTTCTATTTGAGCATAAAGAAATAATTAATCTCATAAAATAATTAAACTTATAAAATCAGTCACTTTGGACACTTTGCTCATTTTCTAATGAGAAGGCTTTGACTTCAAGTGCTGTCCATGGAATCTGAGAATGCAATCATTCATTTCATAAGAACTATTCATATGAAAGGGAGATAATTTTATCACCCAGAGAAAGGAACAAGAGGAGAGGCTGCCCAAATTTGGTAAAAGGCACATAATATATTTAGGGATAGCGCCCTCAGGTGTAATAAAGCTTCAAAGATAAAAATCCAATGGGTTCTTACTTGCTCACATTTTCCAAATCTAATTCTGTGACTTTCGTCAACAGATTTTTGATGACAAAATAACCTTTATTTTACATGTAGCATAAAATGAAACAAGAGTCAAGACCTGTATGCTATAGCGGTTATTGATTTTATAGTATTAAATACCTTCTTTTATCCAAAATTTAGCCTTCACTGGGTCAAGAAAAACTGAAGGAGAAAAGCCAAATTGTAGAAAACACTTGAACTATGTCTTCACAACCAGACTGAAGGGTCAAGATGCTTCGAAGATGTGAAATTCTGTCCCTCAATATATCTAGATAACTGAGGCAGTGATTTCTTACAAAAGTAATGGCCTTTCTTAAATAATTCATGTTGAAATAATATGGCTATTCCCCTTGGGTTTAAACACTAGCCAGTCTATATGAATTGTATCTCTCTGATGTCACTTAAAAGTAGTATGGAATTCTAGAAGTCAACACAATCTGCTTTTTCTCAATGGTGACTATTAGATTTCAACAGTTTTTGAACTCTTTCCTGAACACCAAAATATCAGTATTTATCAGGTTCATTCCACCCCGTGTGCCTGAGTAGAACTTTAATCCATAAGGTTAAATACATCTCTACATGGACTTGAACTTCCAACCTTTCAGTTTGCAGCTGAGCATTAGATATTTTGTATAATACTAAAGAATTAGTAACTGATCAAGCTGACCTTATTTACTTATGATCTCTAGGAAATTATTTTTTAACCCTAAGATGTGTTTGTGTGTGTGTGAAAATATGTATGCATACCTGCTAACATCAGAATAGTGAAGATTGTACTTGCCCAGTAACACTCTGCACATAGGAATAATTTAAGTAATGCTGGACAAGCTCATAATAGGAAAATTAAGGGATCGATGTACTGTAAATGATCTGGTACATAGTTTCTTGTTCACTTAGCATAATGTTTCTTGCTAGTGCCCTGTGCTCTACAGGCAGTTGACAATCCTTGTTTTGTGCTAAACGAGATCCTTTGAACCAGACGATTGTACTAGAAGAAGCCTCTCTTAGTAATTCATGTAAACTAGCCTATAGCAACTGAATTTAAGCAAATGAGAAACATTGACAGACTGAAATGCTTCAAATTCTCACTTGTTTCCTACTTTACCATGAAGGTTTGGACTTGAACCATCTGTAGGCTATGTAAACACACAAATTGCAGCTATGAAACTAAACTGCATAGAGGTGCAAATATATTCATATACCTTACCTCCTTTCAAGACGACCTTCATAACTTTATCACCTTCTTCCTTCTCTTGTGCTGCCATTTGATTGATAAGTTTTTATGTGACAGTTTGAAAGCTGATCAGTTTAGTTCCAGACAGTAGGTGACCATCAGTACCACTGTGTGCTATGTGACTGTTACATCGAGGAGCAAAGGAAGCATATGGCAGCATCGTGAGCTCAGGGTAATATGACTTTTCTGAATTGAAATTTCTTTAACCTATACAAAAATTTTGTAAAAAAAAAAAAAAAATTCGAGGCTGAGCCCCGGTGGCGTAAGTGGTTGACTCAAGAACTGCAGCCTGCGGGTTTGGCAGTTCAAATCCAGCGGCGGCTCGGCACTGGGTAGCGCCCATGACCACCAGAGGCAGTGATGCCCAACCCCCCGAAAAAAAATTCGAGGTCTTTTTTCTTGTTCTCTTATCTCATGATTGATACCACTCCCTCAATCAACAAAGTAAGTTAAAAAGAGAATGCTTCAAGTATCTAGACCTCTTTCAAAAAAGAAAGACAGATTTTTATATGTGTGCTTTTAATCAAATTATAAAATTATAAGAATTAAATAGTAATGAACTTTCATTCTTATAGTTTAGTAATTTGGTATATATATATATCAAATTATAAATATATATATATTTGATTAAAAGAGGACTAACTACTTGAAATCGTCCCTTATTGACTCACTTTGTGAATTGAATGACCAGTGTGACCCCTGGTGGAGTAGTGGTCCTCCACTAAGTTGCATTCTCCAAGGTCTGCAGTTCAGAACCACCAGCAGCTCTGCGGGAGTAAGAAGGGGCTTTCCGCTCTGTAAACAGTTACAATCTCAGAAACCCACAGAGAGTCACTCCGAGTCAGCATACAAAATTTTGGAAGCACAAGAACAGTATCTGGGGGACTTAAAGGCTTGTCTTTTAAAAAGCAGTTATCTAATTGAGGCATCAACTAAGACTACATGGAAGAAGCAGACCTGCCTCTGTGATTGCTGCTTTGTGGAATGCTATGGAGCATGGTGGGAATACAAAATCCATCTGCAGAGTGTCTAGTCTGATGAAGCCTCTGTCAGATCCCTTCTCTACACAGGTGAGGAACTCAAACAGCTTTACCATCAGACAGAGAGTATTGTAAACTTGATGATTATGGCAAATCAATCCGTGTTACGATAATTGGTCACTTGACCTCCTTCTTGACCTAACCTGATTTTTCTTTAGGTACAAGTATTTTCTACTTGTCCCAGGACAGACATTTCTTCTCTGGTTTCTTTAATATTGTTGGTGGTCTTATCTTTCATACTCTGTTTTCAAAACTTGATATTATTATTCTCTTCTTTCTGTTACATTTTTGTTGTTGTTGTTTCTGTTAGATTTCCAACTTTATGAAGCATAAAAGGGGTGGATACATAGAGATAATAACTGATGCAATGGTTTACTGGGACCAGGGATGAAGTAGGGAGGTGAGGGTGATTTGGGAACAAGCAATGAAAGACAGAGGGGAGAGAGCATTGGAACTGATTATGGTGATGTATATATGATTCTTTAAAAAGTCTAACTCTGGGAGTGTTTGATATGGGAATATTATTTCAAGAAAACTACTAAAAAATAAGTCAAACTTGACCTATGGTTACCCTGGGTGAAAGAAGAAGAATATTTGTGTAGGGGACATGGTGTTTATGTTAAGGGTGGTAGAATAATCTGGAAAGGAATATCAATAGTGATTGTACCACACAAAAAGCATAATCAATGGCACTGAGTTGTAATGTCGACGTTTCGAATTGGAGAATGTTTTGTTGTGCCTATCTGCCACAATTAGAAATTAGTAATTACATGAATAACAATGATTACAAGGAAGAAGAAAAGGCTCTCAAATCTATGTGGTCATGATTGTACACCTCCTCTTTATATAATTGAACCATTGAATTATATGATATGTGAATGAAGTACCAATAAACCTTTAAAAAAGAAATTCTCACAATTGGACAAGTAGCATCATGATAAATGGAGAAGAGATTAAAATTGTAAAGGGTTTCATCTTGCTTGTATCAATAAATGTTCATGGAAGTCGCAGTCCAGAGATCAAACATCACATTGCATTTGATAAATGGAAGGCCCTTTTTTCTCGATGTTATCATAGTTCGTTATGACTCAGTTGAATGTCTTTGCATAGTCAATAAAATACAAGTAGCATAATTCTGGTGTTCTCTGCTTTCAACCAAGATTCATGTGGCCTCCGTAATGTTATCCCTTTACCAAGTCCTCTTCTGAATCCAGCTTGATTTCCTGGCAACTCATTATTAAAGTATTACCGAAATCATTTATACTCAGCATAATTTTACTTACATGATATAATTATATTTTCTGCACTCTGCTGGACCACTTTTTTATAATGAGCAAAAATCTGAATCTCTTACAATGGGCTGGCCAGGTGGCTTTCTCCCAAAATTCTTGACATAGATAAGTGATTATTTTCATTGCTTCATCATTTGTTGAAATAGTTCAACTGGTATTCTGTCAGTTCCTAGAGCATGTTTTTGATAATGCATTCAGTGCAGCTTGGATTGCTTCCTTCAGTTTCATGTTCATATACTGCCTCTTGATATGGCTTTTTGATACAGTGACTGTGTAATCCATCTATCCATTTTTTTTTTTGCTGCTTCCTGAATTGTTCATTAAGTTGCCCTTCAACTGTAACTCAAAGCTTGAATTTTTTTTCAGTTCTTTCTGTTTGAATTATGCTAAATATGTTCTTGCTTTTTAGCCTTCTAATGCCAGATTTTGCACATTTTATTAAAAGAGTCACCTTTGCATTCTCAAGCTGCCCTCTGAAATTTTCTATTCAGCTTGTTCCTCACCATTTATTCCATTTGCTTTCAATATTCAGCACTAAGTGCAAGTCTCAGAGTCACTTATGACACCCACTTTGATCTTTTCCTTGTTTCCTGTCTTTTTAGGAATTTTTTGCTTTCTTCATGTATGAGGTTCTTGATGTCATGCCACAGGTCATGAAGTCTTCTACCATTTGTGTTTAGTATATTAAATTTGCTCCTAAGACATTCTCTAAATTCAGTTAGAGTGTAATTCAGTTAGAATATACACGAGTTGTATTTTGATTCTTCTGAACTTATTTTCATTTCCTTTGCCTTCAAATCTGAACTTGCACATCAATTGATGAACTGTTACCCTGGCCTCGTTGTGAATAATGATATAGAGGTGTTACCCTATCTCTTCTCAGAAACATTCAATTTAATTGCGGTGTATTACACCTGTTGAAGTAAATGCATTTATATTGTTGAAAGATTATTTGGAATGAAGAAATTGTTGGTCCCACAAAATTCTATCATATGATCTCCAGTTTCATTTCTATTACTAAAGCCATATTTCCCAACTACGTTTCCTTCCTCTTTCCACTCCCAACTTTTGCATTCCAAACACTAATCATTAATGTATCTTAATTGTATGTTTGATCAATTTTTGACTGTAGAATTTTGGTAGAATCTTTCAATTTCTTCATCCCTAGCTTTAGTAATTTATGCTGATATTTCATGAACTGCCTTGTAAACATATAGATGTTATCCTACAATAGACTGCTTTGGACTCCAGGGTAAATCTTGAAATGTTCTTATTGACAAGGCAATTCTGTCCTACTTAATTTTTGTCTTTCCTAGCATAGTTAATCATCGAATGGTCCAAATGACCAATATCAGTTCATTTCAGTTCAGTAATGCCTAGTATATCTATCTTATGTTCCATTTATTTTTAATGTTCCTAAATGTATACTTAAATCAAAATTTGGGTTTCTGTTGTTGAATTTTTCCATCTCTCCTTATTTTTAGCCATGAACTCTCATTGAGTAAAAAATTCCAAAAGTTTTGCTCCATCCATGTTATTAACGTCAACTCTATTTTAAGGAGACATCTCTTCTTCTGAAATATTTTGAGTGCCTTCCAACTTTAGGGGTCCATCTTCCAGCACTATATCTGACAATGTATCATGGCTTTTAATAAGGTTTACAGCAGGTAATGTCTCAGAAGTGGACAGCTTATTCCTTCTTCCTAATCTGTAAACTCTGCTGAGATTTGTCCATAATAGGTGACTTTGCTGGTATTTGGAATACCAGTGGGATACTTTTCAGCATCCCTGCAACATGGCAAACAGACAGTCTTCTTCATATAGCCTATGTCTAATCAATTTTCCTGCCACTCAAATCCGTGCTCTTCTCCGCATCTCCAAAGCCAATAACATAGGTTCAGTCATCATATTGGTCCTACATTACTGCTATACCTTGCTAATTAATCTTTCTGCCTGTATTCTTGCCAGCACTATCAATTTCATCCTGCTCTACAGTCAGAATGAGCTTTAAAATTGCCATTCATATCAGACAGTCTGCTTCCCCCATTAATCTCCAAATAGAAACAAAGAGAATCTTCCACCTTTCCTGATCTGCTCTTGCTCACCTTTCTGACCTTTTTCACCACTGAATGCCTCACATGTTCATAACTATTGAAGCACTTTATTTTTCCTCAGCAACTTTCAAAAGAATGTTTCCTCCCTCATTTCCCTTCTTTCTTAGATGAAGCCTGGGTCTTCTCTGGGAACTCAGATTACAACTTTGTCCCATCCTTTAGAGGATTTTCTTTGTTCTCCAAGACTAACTTTAGTATTCCCCTGGTTTGTTTCTGGAGACCACTGCCATTGAAGTTGTTTTGATTCTGAATTATAGTGACCTTACTTGGGATTTTTTTATTTTATTTTTTTGGCATCACTGCTCTCTGGCAATGGGAGTAGGAGGCCCAGCCCCACTGCTGGAATTGAACCTCCGTCCCAGAGGGCCGCAGTCCCGTGCACAACCACTACGCCACCGGGGCTTAGCCCTGGGATTTCTAAATTCCATGGAAATCCTTATGGGGGCAAACAACCTCCACTTTTTCCCTCTGAGATGCCCTAGGTTCTATCATCCTAACTTTGGAATTCACAGGACACTTCTTAACTGACGACACCACTTTGCGCTATAAGTCTCAACCAAGGCCCTGATCATCCTCTAATGAAGTGACTTTTAATGTGCTTGTTTCTCCCACTGGAGAGCCAGTACTTTGGATTTTTCAATTCTATATTCTCTGCAGTCACTCCTTCACTCATTGGACAAGAAATTCAACAATCACACACTTAGTAATTACAGGAATAACAGTTCGAAGGACCTGGAAAACATAATGCTGAGTGAAATTAGCCAACCATAAAAGGACAGATATTATATGAGATCGCTGTTAAAAAGAATAAAAATCAAGTTAATGACATTCTTACAGAAGGAAATAAACTTTCAAGATTGCCAAGACGAAGGGGAGGGAGACAGTAAGGGAAGAGAGAAATAGCAATATGTTAGACTGTGATTGGGTATTAAATTGGGTGTGGGCTTAACTACTAAGGGGTTGATGAGTGATTTAAACTTTTGAATACAAAATTTATCTGAAACTAAGATGTAAAAATTATTTTATTACAACAAAAGTAATAGTAAAGTACTATCATCTGGCAGTAACCTAATATAAAAATGATGTACTTAAAACACAGTACTGTGACTTCCATTACATGTTCCTATATCTTTGAGAAGCTGGATGGCATTTTATTGCTGAGTTTCATATGTCTGCACCAATGCACACACCCATTTTAGTAAGGTTAGCTTGAATACCTTTTTTTTTACCAACTTAATTGAATGTTTTCTTTTAAATTTTCACCAATTTCCAATGGCCTGCTAATAGTGAGATAACGCCCTATGAAAAAGAAAAGTGCATTTGTCAAACATTTTCCTAAATGTGTTCACTGATATTTCTCTTACCCCTCAATTCTGCTAGCAAACCTCTGAGTAGGAGCACCTTTTTTTTTTTTGGTGGTGGGGGGGTGGGGAGGGGAACATATCACTGCCTCAGGAGGTCATGGGCGCTACTCAGTGCTGCTCCTGAGAGGTGCCGCTGGATTTGAACCGCTAAGCCCGCGGGCCGCAGTCCTGCACTCAATCACTTATGCCATTGGGGCTCAGCCCGGGAACAACTTTTAATATTTAATATTCTAGTGCTATTTTTGTTGCTCTCATTATTGTTTCTTTAAGAAGAAACCCCAAGCTTTTCTAGTGTATATTTGGTGACTTATATTTATGCTACCCCACCACAGAAAAGAAAATTGGTCTCAGTTTAGATTTCTGAAAGCAAAATTACCTGATGGAGAACCACTAGAATTCTTTGTGCTTAGCATTGAGAGTCAAACCCCACTAGTCAGTTTACACAATGGAGCTCATTTCTGTGAAATGAACATTTGTGTAGCCACACGTGCTTCCTATCTAGCTAGTCATCACTATCTACTCTGCCGGCAAGTTAATTCCAAATCATAGTGACACTGTGTGGAGTGTCGGAGCCAGTAATTCTTGACAGAAGCAAACCAGGAAGTAACTTTCATGAAATTAAGAAACTGTATTTTCTATTAATTGCTAACTTGCTCCTGAGAATTCAGCAGTTATAATGCAACCAGTAAATATTAATTTCAGTTAAATGTTAGTCGGATGCAAATACGTATGTTGATATATAATTTATTAAAACAGATGAATGCATTTATTTATAGATATGTTTATTAAATGGCATTTTTAATTAAGGGGAGTCTAATAATTGTATAGAATATTTTCATATTTTATACAAAAATAAACTCAATCAAATGGAACCGCTAATATTATTGAAATAGTTTCAACAATTTGTTCACTATTTTAATTGCTAGATCAGGTGTTATAAATAGTTTTAGTAAATTACTCACTGTTTTATCAGGTATTATAAATTGAATTATATTCCTAAAAAGAAATGTGCTAGTCTTAATCCCCATATATGTGACTATAATTCTGTTTGAGAAAAGTGCCTTTGCTTTGTTATGTTAATGAAGCTATACTTATTATTGGTTGAATCCTATACTTAGTATCTCTAGACTTGTCTCTTAAAAAGAGCAGAAGAGATACAGAAACTCACATAAGGAGAAGATGCTTTATGAAAACTGACACACATAGTAGATGCTTCTACAGCACCAGAATTTCAAAGCACTGCTACTAAGATCTGAACCAGGAAAAGAAGGACCTCTGCCCATAACCACGCTCACACTCAGACTTCCTGCTGTCAGAGAACAGTTTTGTTCTTGGAAGTCATCCACTTTGGTTCTTTCTGTTATAGAAGATAGCAGCCATGTTTTTCATATGCATATTAGAAACTGCCCTCAAAATACCTTGGTGTATTCATGCTGGCCTTTTGTCAAGGGAGGCATGGATATTTTCAAGACCAGGAGAAGGCAATAAAGTAGGAAAGAATATAGATGAAAGAAGAAGGTCAGAGACAGTTTTCCTGAGCCCATGGTAGGTGGCAAATCATATAGATATCCTTGTTTGGTGATCCTCATTAGAAAGAGGACCTCTGCTGTTCCTACAAAAACTAATCACCATCTAGCTTTTAGGACCACGACTTAAACTGCTAAGTTAAAATTTATCTAATCAGAATGGCTTATGGTCCACAGACAATAGTTTTTCTTCTAAATAAATTCACACATTCCCCATAAATGTTTGTTCAGATGTTTTATTTAGAAGAACCTGCATGAATATTTGAAAGAATTTTGCTAAGACAAAGTTAGCTGTAAAACATATAATGATTGTTTTAAAGTCTTCCTTCTGCAACCAGAACTGACTAAAAGAAAAATAAAACTATATAATACTAGGTGAATTCTCCAGGGTATGTGTGTATGCCTTTTTCTGTGTGCATCTATCTATGTGAAGCAAATCATATTTACAAAATAAGACCCCTATCTCCAAATTGAGAAGAGCTTCATTCAACAAGCACATCTGCCTGGAGAATCTGGGTTTGTAATTTAGGTTTTATAGTCTAATAATGACGGCTTTCCTTTTAAATGCATTACTTCTCCAATGTTTTTATTCTATCCTCTGATCAGATATATCAGCCAACAAAGAAAATAGGCATTTCTTTCAAAAGCAGAAGGGGAAAAAAAACTTTACATTAAATAGCAATCATCATCATAATCATAAGAGCTTTAACCATTTCCCAACAAACCTAGTTTGAAACTGCAACTTACTTATTCATATGTTTGCATTTTCATTAATACTACAGCTTTTATACTGGAAGTGCTAGAGTTATTCCAAAAACACACAGACTAATCAAATATACATATTGCTGTGTCATTGTCAGAAGTCCTTTGGTCAGGTGGTGCCATGGCATAGAGTGAAAACAGCCCCACAGTACTTTTTCAGCATAGAGGGAAGCAATTCCACTCTACGAGAGAGAAAGCACAATGCCATGGAAGACTGATTATCTTGATCAATTGCAAGCCAATTTGTAAAGCCATTGATGGGGTCACTGGGCATCCCAATCCAATTCAGTCTTTAAGACAGCTGTAGTAGCCAGACTCTACAATGATTGGTCTGATTATCCCTTAATGATGTAATTGGATTGACCACAGAGATCCAATTAATTGCTGAGCAATTAGTGACAGAGATGGTCTCATGCTGCGATCAAAGTGGGCTGGTGAAAGCTGTGAGCTCTCATAGAGCTCAGACTTATACCTGAGGTGTCTTCTGAGTGCACTTGTGTGTGTGTGTGTTTTTCCCAATTTTAATACATTTGGTATATATCCCCAGTGATATATAATGCTATTTTTAAAATCATTTTATTAGGGGCTCACACAGCTCTTAGAAGAAACAGAGTGGTAAATAGCGAGATAACACAGGCTTGCTCACTTGACCATGGAGCTGGAGGCATTCCAATTCTGCCTCAAGGTAGCAGGGTGGTGTGCCCACTTGCTGTCGGGGCCCACAGATGTTGGGTGGGATTACCCTGCAAGGCGAGATCACAGCAATGGCCAGGCATCAGACCCCAGCAGTAGTGAGCACTGCAGTTCACTGGTATGCCTACCTTGTGCTGTATGTGCAGTACTACAGCAATGGGGAAGTGGGAGGTGGGGGAGGGTGGTGGCTCCCTCAGCCCCATAGAAGGGCCCATGAAAGGCAGGGTCTCCCCAGCTGTCTGTGTGGACACACTGGGTTTATCAACCAGATTGGGGATTATCAACCTTTCTAGACTGCTTATGCCCTATTAGCTCAGAGGTGTGTTTGGTTTGGTTTGGTTTTTTTCCCCTGCCCTCTAATTCTCAGCTAAAAGAGAGATTAAATTGGCTATCTGACTCTGCTCGTTTAGGAACGTCTCCGCTATGTTGAAAGACTGCAGGCTCTGTAGTGTGGACTCATTTCTTATGCAAATATATGTTAAGAGACTCAATCTACATGCTTCCTTAGGGGGTTGATCAATGAGCCTGGGATTTGCTGGGGGGGTGGGAGAGGGGAGGGCGCTTTACCCAGAAAATATAATTTATTATTTTGAATTTCTGAGGTCCCTTGGTTTGATTTGGGGACTGTCACACTGGCCCCCAGAGGGGGATATCCAGCTTCCCTGAAAGTTTGTTTACTTCTCTGCCAAACTGGAACTGAATTCGCCCCCTGGTCTACAGCTATCTACTTAATTTCAGCCACACTGTGCCCTGACTGATAAATTCCTGTTTGTTTTTTTTTCTTCCCTACTCCAAATTATGGTTTCCTGCTCACTCCTCTTTCCAAGTTCTAAGTTCAAGACAGCTAACAGCACAGGGAGCTCTGATGTGGGGTTCTGTGAGTAGGTTGCCCGGGTTCGCCTCTGTCTGGAGGAAAGCTTCTGCCTGACAAAAGCACTGCTACTCACTGAGAAAGAATGGAGGAGACCCTCCCCCTCAACCCCAGCCCAGCACATTGAACCTTCAGCAATTTATTGTGGTCTTGGTTCGCTTTGTGAGTGGAAATCACTAAAAATGGGCTTCAGGACAGACCCTGGAACCCTAGTTCTAATTTCTGGACTCCACCTCTCAGTCTCCTTCACCTTACCTCCCTCTTTCCTTGCCTGGCAGCTGGAGTTGTTGAAGAGTGGGTCTTAACTAGAGGTCATTTACCTCCTCTCCCATATTATGCTATGTTAAGATATCATCACTTTGCTTGAGTAAGTTCCATAGGAAAACTCTATACGCTACTATTGAGATCTATATGGCAAATTTTTACTTCTTAGAATGAGAGGAGAAGAAATATAAGGATGAATGAAAATAGAATGCTGAGGGGGGTCGGGGGAGGGTGAAGCATGTCCTCCTTTGCTCTTCCATGCCCATCGCCTGATTACTGAGTCTTTTCAGGATCTAACTTTCTGCTCTGCTGAGCTGTTTTTAGAAAAAGCCTGGAACTAGCAGAGTTTGCCAGAGCAAGTATTTCGTTGCTTTAGTGCTTTGAGGATAAATATGAAGCAGATGAGACTCACCTTTTTCTCTCACACCAAAGAAACTTGACACAAGTACTTCTCTCCAAAGAAAGGAATTGGCTCCTTGTACAAACACTCCTTCTTTGGAGTTAGAGTGTGTACTTGATTTACCCACTACCCAACTGTGCTTGTATGGGACAGCAAATATTTGCTGAATAGGTGACATTTTTTCCTCAAAATAAATGTGTCTATTTTATACCAAAAATTATGAAGAAGTCATAACTACCTTCTTACATATTTAAACAAAATGATCAACCCTTAAAGTAGAAGAAGGATTTGTAGTAATTTTATCTACCTTTGGTTCTCTATCCATGCTCCATACACTGGTACCCATCTTTGCTAGCATTCTCCTCAGACAACTTAATATAATTAAGTAACTTAAAATAGACTAACTTAAAATAATTTTAAAAATGTAAGATAATGATAGATTAAAGTAAATTGAGTAGATGAAGGATAACCACAAATAATTTTTCACAAACTGCATTGAGAGATGGAGTCAGTCGATCTTCTCTCTTCTTAGATATTAGAAAGTTCTGTGGTTGCTATGCCAATGGAGGACTAGATTTTAAGTGGACTGGAAGTTTTTGCCTCCTGTCTCTTAGATTACTTAATTTTTAAATATACTTTCTCCAATCCCATCATCATGCTGTGAGGAGCCCAAGCCATAGGAAGAAGCTACACATATGATATTTGGTCATCAGTCATTGCTGCACTCCCAACCATCAGACCTGTGAACCTGTCTTTTGGACATTAGATCCCACTATAGTCTCCAGAGGGCAACAGCCACAGGTAAATTATACTGAATCTCAAGAACTTTGTCACCCTACATAATCGTAGGAATAATAAGGTGTTTGCTATTCCAATTTAGTCAGTTTTGAAATATCTGTTAATAATAATATGGAAGACAGTGGTACACTTCTCGCTTTCCAGGCAGGAAAACCAGATCTGATTGATTCCTGATCATGCCATCTCAAGCTTGCGTATGGCTCCAATGTTTTATATCGTTTCAGTGGTGTTTTGAGATGAAGCTGCATTAGGAAGAGAGCCTTGTTGTTGATGATGATGATAGGTGCCATCCAGTCAGCTCTTATTCATAACAGAACACCTGGTCTTGCACCTGGTCTTGCACCAACTTTACAATTGCTGTTATGTTGGAGATGCAGCCACTATGTCAGTCCATTCGGTCCAAAGTCATCCTCCTTTTCACTGCTTTGCCAGGCATGATGTCTTTTTCCAGCGCCTAATCTCCCTGATCCCATGTACAAACTACACGTGACAAAATTTTGCCAGCCTCACTTCTCAGGAGCCTCCTAGCTGTAGTTCTTAAAAGAAGTTGTTTGCTTTTTTATTAGCCCGTGATACTTTCAATATTCTTCACCAGCACCATAATTTGAACACATCAATAATTCTTTGATTTCCCTTAAATGGTGTCCACTTTCACATGCACATGGCATAATTGAAAAACCATGGCTTGGGTCAGGGACACCTAAGTCCTCAAAGTAGCATCATTGCTTATCAACACTTTAAGAGCTCTTGTGCAACAGAACTACCCAATGCAATGTGTTCTTTGATTTCTTCCTTCCTGTTTCTATGAGCACTGATTGTGGATCCAAGCAAGAAGAAATTCTCGACAACCTCAGTGATTTCTCCATTTTTCATGTCGTCAACTCTTGTTCCAGTGGTGAGGATTTGGGTTTTCTTTATATTTAGTTGTAACTCATACTAAAGACTGCAACCCTTGATCTTCATCAATAAATGATTCAAGTACACCTCCCTTTCAGCAAGTGAGGTAGTGCATGTCATTTGAATTACACAGCTTGTTAACAAGCCTTTCTCTAAGCTTGATGCTACATTCTTCTTCATATTATCCAGCTTCTCTGATGGTCAACATACAGGTTAATTGACTATGGTGAGACTATACAACCATGACACCCACCTCTCTTAATTTTAAACCCTTGCAGTATTCCCTTGTTCCCTTCCCACAACTGCCTCTTGATCTATGCAAAAAGTTCTGCATCAGCACAATGCAGTGTTCTGGAATTTTCATTCTTCTCACAGTGTGGTAGTTATATGATTGTTAATTTAAGGACCAAGCATGTAGGGGTGGAGTCGAGCCTGTCAATCAGATCATAGCCAATGAGGCCTCTGTGTGGGCATGGCCTTCTCCTGAGAATTCTGAGAAATCCTGATTTTCTTCTTGGAAGTGAGAAACACTTCTCTCTGCCTTTCTCTCTGCTTCTCCCTGGGAGACATTGCAGCTGAGAAGACACACAGAACTGCTCTAGTGCCCTAAGCTAGAGAAGCCACATGAACCTACCCTGATAGAACCAGACCTCTGAAGCTGGAGAAGATACGTAGAGACCTCTGCCAGTGCTGAGATACTTACAACATCACTGAATCCAAAGGCATTTACCCATATGTGCTTTGTGAGTCACAAGTAGACTTTATAGATTGGTAGCATATATATGGGTTTATATTGGTCTTAGGGGCTTGAATTGTACTGGGTTGGGATGCTTTCTCAATGTACACTTACTCTATGTATAAAACTCTCATATGCATACTGTATATAAGTTTCTGTGGGTTTGTTTCTCCAGTTTACCCAGACTAACACAAGGTTATCCATAGTTTTTTTATGGTCAACAGAATAGAAGAATGTCTTAGGGATCCATATATGAATATAAGTCAATGAATGCCCTATGGATCACAATGACTGTGTATACATTGTGCATACAATCACTTTGAGGTAGACGGCCAACAGACTAATAGTTAACAACAAGAACTGGTATATATTCACCATGCAAGATGGACAACTCTCTTATGTACTGAAAATTGCTGCCTATTCTGAGACTGAGCATCTCTTTTGTTGATGATAAAAGCCTTTTTTTTTTCCTTTTGACATCAAGTTCAGAGTAAACAGGGGTGGTTTACATGGATATGTCTTTAATTGACATAATAAAATATTGAGCTCCCTGTTTAGGTCTCAACATTTTGAATGGCATGACATTTACCTATAAAATTAAAAATATCCTCCCAAATATCCACATTCACATTCTCTGTAGGACACACCCTCCTACCCCACCTTAACAGGGCTATAAAAGCAGTCAGTCAACTTTTGCTTAAACAATTCCAGAAAAAATAACTGAGTCATCAAAAGGCAGCAGCATCTATTTTGAAAATGTGTGCTTATTAGGAAACACAGTTAATGAAATATTTTATACAAAAGTGTGATCGTTTTCAATTTGAAGAAATACTCTTGTACAGATGCCACTTGATTATAATGCATGTCAACATGTACAGTAAAACTCATTCCTGGACATCTCATTCAGATTGCACATTTCAGGTTGTACTAGCTCACCTTGTTGTCATTTGGTCCAGTAAGAGGATAAACTGAAAGGTATGAGCATGAAAAAATAATACATTTATCGAAAATCTAATTTATGCCATTCCCTTAAGAACTTATTTTCTAAAATACAACTATTCCCATAGAGATGTGTATTTTTTCTATAAGGTCAACATTTGATGAGTAAACATTATCTTAAATAAGACATCTACTATGTGTTTGAATAGAGACAAAAATCTCATCTAACTTTTTTCATTTTTAATAAAATTTACATGCTATACACCTCCATAATTAAATCACTTTTACAAAGAGTTGTATATACATCATCACACTCTGTTCTCGCATTTGCCCCCACCCACATTATTTACTCCCCAATTCTTCTCCTCTTCCCCACTCTCTATTAAATCATTTATTGTCTCTATGCATCTATACATCCACTTCTGTGCTTCATCAACTGGGAAACCTACCAGAAACAACAAAAAGCAAAATGAAATAGAAAGAAAATAAAAGTAATAAAATAAAGATTAAAAATAAAGAGCACAAGAGAAAAAACCATCAACAATATTAAAATAAGCCGGAAGAAGTGTTCTGTTATAGAATAAGTGAGAAATATTTAAGTCAAGAACGAATTCGGGTTGGGTCAAGAGGGAGGCCAACTGACCAGTAGTCCCATACACTGTAATCAAGTTTGCCATAAACTCTGTCTGATAACAAAGCCGTTGGTAGCAGAACCATGTTTTAGCGACCCTGGTATGGAGTTTTTTAAAGAACCTGGAAATCAGTCCGAAATGAAACCAGTCTGAACATGTTTCTAAGTTGTCTTCCAGATTTGGGAGCAGCTGCACCACAGTTTCTCTTATCAGGACACAAAGTATACTTTCTATTTTCTTTCTGTCAGATGCTTTACAATCTTGATGGTAATTTACCCAAATCGTAGTAACACCTGTAATCACTTTTCCAATTATGCAAATCAGAGGTAGATATAAAAATGGAACAAGAATAATCTCTCAAGGTCATTCATCTTTGTTAAAGCTGGTTGGACAATTTCTTTAGAAAGACTTGTCCTGCTGGCAAAAACCTGCTCCATCTCAAGCTGAGTGCCTCATAGTGTGGGAGGGAGAGATCATGCCTTCTGGTGTCAGCTTCCTGGATCCCTGCCTATGGGATTGCAATGCAGAGGCCAGTGCTGGCGCAGAAGATGGGTCCACAGGCCTGTGCTAGTGAGAGCTTGGCCAGGTGGTGGCACCAATGCTCCCATTGCTGTTAAAGGAAAATGAGGGTATGCATCTTTAAACAAATCAGATAACGGGCCATTTTTCATTCTGTTTTATTCTCTGCAACATAAAGTTACCTTTTTCAAAATTGCTTTGTTCTGATTTAGCCACATGAAAGTTTTAATAAAAGGAATTTTGTCCTGGTCTTCTTAGCATATACACAAATAATCTAATTGTAAAATGCGGTATAATTCTAAGTTCTATTAACAGTCTTTAGCTCTCCTGACCACCAAATGTTTTGAGGTTAAATTTCATTTTAAAACAAAAACGTTTTTTCTTTGTCTTGATCACACAGCTAAAAATGCCCAGGACTCAAGAATGTATTCTAAAGTAGAGTTTGGGTATGCTAACTTGGTTTCCCATTGCTACTAATTCACGTCTTCTGTTAGGGCAAAATAACCACAAATGTTTAATAGGGAGGGGAACAAAATTTTATTCAACATATGTGGAAAAGAGAAACAGAGGTCAAAGATAGACTGGCAAGTATCAAAGCTCTGAATCCATGAATTCAAAGAGCAATACAAGATTGTTTGCATACAAGCTTGATGATGGTTTGGCTTTTCCTTTTTATTTCTTTATTGATTGATTGATTCTTAAATGATTTTGGGAGGGCTCTTACAGCTCTTATAACATTCCATATATAATTTGTATCAAGCATATTTGTACACATGTTGCCATCTTCATTTCCAAATATTTTCTACTTGAGACCTTGGCATAAGCTCCTCTTTCCCCCTCCTTTTTTTTATAAATCATTTTATTGGGGGCTCTTACAACTCCCATCATAATCAATACATTCGTCAATTGTATGCAGACCATATTTGCACACTTGTTGCCATCATCACTCTCAAAACATCCTCCCTCCACTTAGGCCCCAGTACCAGCTCCCCATATTTCCTTTTCCTCTCCCCACCCCCCCCATGAACCCTTAGTAATTTACACAGTGATTACTTTTTCATATCGTACACTGTCCAATGTGTCCCTTCACTCACTTTCCTGTTGCACGTACCCCAGAGAGGAGATTATATGTAGATCCCTGAAATTGGTCCCTCCTTTCTATTCCATCATCCCCCCACCCCAGTATCACTACTCCCACCACTGGCCCTGAATGGGATCATGTATCCTAAATTTCCCATGTTTCCAGCTCCAGTGTACATTCCCTGTTCTAGCTAGATTTGTCAGGTAGAATTGGGATCATGATAATAGGTGGGAGGAAGCATTTGAAAAGGTTTGCCTTTTTCAAAGGGGGGAAAAAAACCCAAAAAGTTCATTGCCCTCGAATGGATGCTGACTCTTTGTGACACAGGGCAAAACTGCCTTTGTGCATTTGTTTCCAAGGCTGGAACTCAATGGGAATGGAAAGTCTGATCTTTTTCTAGAGGGGTGGCTGATGGTTTCAAACAAGCTAGCAGCCCAACAGGAATCCACTCTGCCACCATATAGCTGGAAAACTTCTGACTGACTTATTCATACAAGAGAACTAGGCAAGGGTGCTGGGAGTTCCCATATATTTTGGGCAGTTCCAGAGGACCTGGAGTTTATACCTATATAACAGAGATAGGTTAATATGAGTTATGTTGTTGATAACAGTCCAATGAGTACGTACTGGTATTAACTTTTCCCAAGGTAAACTAAATATTAATATCTTGGTAAAAAGTTTTGTGGCAAGCATAGGCTGGAAAGATGTAAGTTGATCTAACAAGCCTGAATGGTAGAGGAGGTTACAAGGAAGGCAGCAACACGGAGTGAGAGGTGGCAGAGAAGGAAGGAGAAGTGGGGGGGTGAGTGAAATGTGCCACAAGGAAGGAGAGGTGGGAGGGTGCAGGGCCTGCAGTGTTAATAGCGAGACATGGAGGCAGGAATTGTTAGGTGTCCCGAGAAGAGATAGATACCTCGGCCCTAGACCAAGAGAAAGAATTCACGCCAAAGCCTGGTTTTTGATCCAAACGAGTCTTATGAAAGGTAGAAGTTGCAGGTTCACACAGGCTCCTCACCCTCATCTGCCTGCTGGGAAACTGCTCAAGAAAAGTCACAAGATCAACTCCAGCCTCCTGCCTTTTCAGTTCTTTGGCAGGGAGGCATGGTTGATGACCCTGGTCGACTCTATTGGCTCAATAGAATTCATCTGGTTTAGGTGAACCAATTTAGGGGCAGCCCTTATGGCTGGACCTCTGAGCATGCGCAGTGTACCACTTTCCTGGCTGGTAGCTTGCACCTCCGAGCATGCACAATGGACTCCCTTTTCCCTATACTGTTCTACCTAACAGAATCACATAGGAGAACAGGGAAGCAGACACGTCGCAGGATGGTACCATGAGAAAAAATAGCATCCATTCAAAGAGCTAAAACATAAGGATTTATTTGAAAACCATAAAGTACTATATAAATGAAAATAATTATATTAGTACATACTTTAAATATGTGTGTGAATATATATGCATACATTTCTTAGAATATTTGCAGTATGATAAGACAAATAGTTTTTCTCTCTCTCTTAGGCTATGTGGATGTTAGAATGGGAATAAAAATGAAAGTAGACCCATAATGTGGGTTTTTATTACGAGTTTTATTAGAGTTAGCAGCTTGCTTTGGTGTTTTGA
Source organism: Nesogale talazaci (assembly GCA_004026705.1). Lineage (NCBI taxonomy): Eukaryota > Metazoa > Chordata > Mammalia > Afrosoricida > Tenrecidae > Nesogale > Nesogale talazaci. The sequence continues at coordinate 1,615 of PVJH01023640.1, read as the reverse complement.
ACGGAATGATAGTAAAGGGGGCAGGGTGAGGGGAGATTGGAAGACAGAGTAAAGAGAAAATTGCGAAAAGTAAGAAGGGGAAATGTAGAGAGATGAAGAGACAAAAGTGCGGCCATAAGAGAAGGTGAAGAAAGTCAGAGAGCGGGAACAAATGAATCCCCTGTTAATAAACTTGTGGGATAGAAATAAATGTCATGTTGAAAAGGAGCCCATTCTCCCCCCTTCCACTCCCACTCCCATTGGCTGTGGCCCCAACACACAAAGAAGAGAGAGGAGAAGGTTTCTGTGACACCTCTTGAGAAGGCGAGGTGTCATGTTATTTTACATGGGGGGGGGGGGGCGGGCGGTGTGGAGAAGGGGTAAGGAGTTAGTGATGCTTGCTTTGGCTGAGAACCACAGTGTTACTTCTGCACCCTTTAGTGAACACATCAGCCTGATAAATATTTTAGGATAGACATCCATCATGATGAAGATTTTCAAAATATGAAGACATTGGATATTACTTAACAAAGACCCTACAGTTCGGAATCGTACCCTGGACTACAATGGCAATTATTTCTAAGCTCTCTTATGGATCTTGATTATTATCAGTCCTCTGGGGCCCATTGCAAAGAAAAACTATGATGTCATGCTCATTAACCTTGTCAAATGTTAGGTCAAGGAGGAATTAATCCTGATTCTCATAGAGTGTTGTCATGACTCGTTCTTCTACCAACTGCCTTAGCTAACCAGCCTTGCTTGCAGTACCTCTATAAGGATGCCTGAATGAAGGAAGAGCTAGTACAGCATCTGGACGGGAAATCATAAGTGCATGTATCCCTCAAGTGCTTTGACCCACACAAAGCAAAAAGGCCATGGAATGTCCAACTGATCCACCTCCCCTTCCATTTTCGACTTGCTTTCTATCCTATTATATATGCTCCCTTCTTCTGACTCAACCCTTTCCTGTCTTTGAGGCTTTGTTTTGCATATCTCTTCTGTGGTTTTCCATTTCGAAAACTTGCTTGTCTCTTTTCTCTTGGCATTATTTAGACTGCATCAGGATTTGGTCTTCTCCCTCCTGGCCTCAGGACTTCAGGGCAGCCCTGGCACTTTTGACCCTGTTACCCCTGAGACTAGGCCCTGGGAGCATCAGTTGCTGAAGTGTTAAGCCAGCCCTGGCTTCTCTGCCTTCATACAGGAAGCAGTTTTTTTTAAAGAAAAATAAAATAAAACATATCTCCAAGGGACCTCATCTCCTGATTTCCTGTGCAGATACATTTGTGGTATTCAACAAACTTTTATGGAAAATGTTATCTAAATGTCACTTTGCTATCTCTGGGGTCTTCCAGACTTAATATCTAAGCTTTATAGTAGGACTAGAGCTGAGAATCCAGATTAGCTCTTCCTACATATGTCCTTTGTCTGATTTGTTTAACCTAGTGATTCAAAATGGAAGAAAAAGTTCTGATGTTGAGGCTACTGATAACAGTGTCCAAACTCTATGTTTAGTTGAATTTTAGTTTTTCTGGCTATCTTTCATTGATTTTTAAATTAAAAAAATATGTTTTCAGGAAATAGGAGAGAGATGATGTGGATTATATATATGGAGTATGCATAAGGTATGTATGATCTG
>PVJH01023639.1:19814-34562 GCA_004026705.1 Nesogale talazaci | reverse complement strand
GTGACATGGTGGAATTCTTGGTGTAAACCAAGGCCATTTCATGTTCAGCGGTGGGTAATGGGCTGCACGAGTCCCACTGGTCGCCCGTTGCAGGTTTTCTTTTCTCGTTGGCTCACTCGCTGTCGTCAGGTCTTCAAGACTGGCTCGCAGCAACCCTACAGCACAGAGAGCTGCCCCATGGGTGTCGGAGAGTGTCACTCTTTATGGGAATGGAAATTCTTTTTCCTGGATTGCAGCAGATGGTGTGTGGTTAGCAGTCCAATGTGCAAGCCTCCACACCAAGGGTCCCCAAGGGTCCTCAAACTACGGCCCGTGGGCCACATGCGGCCCACTGAGGACATTCAAATGGCCCACCGGGTGTTTTTGATGTCGCTGTTGTTCTGCTTAACATTCGACTCATCCTGGGCCCGCAGTGAATTTGTTTATATATATGTGTATATATATATACATACACACACATGTATACACACACACACACACACAATAGTCCAGCCCTCCAACAGTCTGAGGGACAGTGAGGCGGCCCCCTGTTTAAATAAAAAGTTTGAGGACCCCTGCGAGTCCACACTATCAGGCCCCGCCCCCCGTCCCCCACCAAGCTGACTAAACAGTTCATAGCTACTTTATATTAAAAGCAACATTTGATTTGCCCCACTTCCACCCCCTTTTACTAAGCTGGAGTGTTGAATATGAACCATTGGTTATTATTGGGGGTCACATATGAAGTTGGTTTCCCTGAAGTTTTTATTAATGATAGTAGATACTAGTCTATTGATGACAGTAGACCCTTAGTCTATTAATAATAGTAGATACTATTAGAAAAGGTGATGGCTGCAAAATATCATGAATGGAATCAGTGTCTCGAATCCTACAGGTAGAAATGAATTGGAAAATATTTTCTTTTTTTTTTTTTTTTTTGGCATCACTGCCCTCTGGTGATGGCGGAAGGTACCCAGTGCTGCTCCTGAGAGGCGCCGCTGGATTTGAACTGCTAAGCCCGCGGGCCGCAGTCCTGCAATCAACCACTTAAGCCACCGGCGCTCAGCCCTTGGAAGATATTTTCATATCGCTATTTCATACACATACTTGTTAAGAACTTGGGTTTTGGAGTTAGGGAGACAAGGACTGAAGTTTAGCTCTGTGACTTTCTGGCTGGGCAGCTCTTTAGATTGTGTTTTCTCATCTGCTGAACAGGGGCAAAGCCAAACGAAATGCCCAGTGTGAGCAATTCCTGGCCATGTGGAGGCTTGCTCATCAGAACTTCTCATCTGAGCAGAGGGGGGTCCTCTGAAGTCTTGTTCAATTAGACTCTGTCAGTCCAGGCTCAAAACCCAACCAAACCCTAACTCACGGCCAACGAGTGGATGCCGACTGGCAGAGACGCTGGAGGACAGGCAGAATGGCCCCTGTGTGAATTCCCGAGACTGCAGGTAGATGGATTTTACAAAACAAACCTCACAAGATGTCATTCCGTTGTTTTTAGAATAGTCAGAATGAGCAGCTTTGCAGAGTAAAAACGAACACAGAAAACTAACTCCATTGAATATCTTCTGGTAGCTTGTAAACAACACTAAAATTAATCATTTGGGGCTCAGCATTGGTTACTTTGAAAACAGCAGCAGCACCGGCTCTTTGAGAGCATCTTAGGATGGACGAGAGCTAGCAGGGCTTTAGGGATCATCTGGTTTAGTCTTTTCATTTATAGATACGAAATCTGTGGGCCTTCAAGGTTAAGTGTATAATTTGCCTGAAGAGACAAACCACAAATTTAATTTCTACTGGACTTTCTATCTAAATGCTTTCAGAAAAAATGGTTTATGATGATCTAGTCTAAAGCCTTGGCTATTTTAATCTCCTGCAACAAGTAATTGGTTTATATCCAAACACCCATTCAATTTCCTATGGTTACATTATAAAGCAACTTTATATTGAGGTATTCATCAGGAAGTTACATGCTATAATGTTAGTCATTTTATAAATCTGAGGCTTCAAAAAGTTAGTGGAAAAAATTCATTGTTAGGGCTGAGCGCTGGTGGCGTTAAGTGGTTGAGTGTGAAACTGCAGCCCACGAGCTTGGCAGTTCAAATCCAGCGGCGGCTGGGTAGCGCCCACAATCACCAGAGGCAGTGATGCCCATCAAAACAAAACAAAACAAAACAAAAAAACCAAAAAAATTCATTGTTTCCATTCCATTCCCTCCCCCCACCCCAACAAACTTTTTCAAGTTCCCTTTATGGAAATTCCTTTAGAATCACATAATTAAATCAACATATGCTTTAAAAATCCTAGGTCAATATGATTATGGGTGAACTCTATAACATCTTTTCAATTGCCTTTTCTTTTTTATTTTCCTGTGGAGGAGCCGACTCTGGACTGCTTTGTGAGAAAAATCTTGGATTTTTCTACGTACTTCTATGTGTTGATACAAATTTGCTCTTTCTAACAGGAATTCCAACTCATTTCCTGCAGGACTGTTAATAACCGATAGACTTTATAGTCTGTTTTCCTCATTGAACTTGGCCACAGCCTGACCAAACTCTTATGAAAAGCTTGGCTATGGAAATATACATGGAACTTTGTGTGCACGTGCAGCTTATTCATTGCTTTAAAGGCCTAGTCATAATAGCTAGATATTATGTTTAAATCGTTCAATTACTATATGCTCCATGGGTGCGGAGTTTATTTTTAGTTTTTTTATTTTTAGTTTTTTATTTTTATTTTATTTTAGTATTTTTTAGGAAGAAACTTCCTTATGGACACTAGCTTAAAACCAACATATTCCTGGACACGCTGAAGTAAGTACAAGTTGCCACACCCCTTCTCTAAGGTGTCCTGCTTCTGTGGTCCTAGACTAAGGGCAGACACTTTGCATGATCAAATTCCTAAATGATATTGCTGGTTTGGAGACCTCATTTTGGGAACTATCACTGAAATAACTCCTTAAGGAGGTATCTTCCTATCAGCTCTACGGATTTTGTTAGGAATCCTTCAGTTGACTCCGACTCAGAGTCCCTGTGATCAGCAGCATGAAATACCACTCGGGTACTTATAGATGAGGAAACAGGAATCGAGGTTGTAACTGGCTTCCACACACTGCTAGTTAAGTAAGTGGCCGTTTGAAGTTGGAGAGCTTGCATATTGCTTCTAATATCGCTAGTCTTACTTTCTATGCAATGTGGTTTTATTTTAAAGGGGCTAATATTTTTTTCTAGGCAAAACAGTTAATACTAATCATAATGGTAACACATTAGATAGCCTTCTAATAGACCAGGATTCTGTAACTCCCAACACTCAATGAAGCTCTAATATTTTAAAACATGTGGGTATTGTGAGATTTTTTTTTTTAAATCAAACCAGCATCTTGGATAGAGTAACATGATTTCTAAGACAGAATTTATCAGAAAGGTAGAATCAGACTACACCGGTGAGCAGTTCCTCTATACCAGGGGTCCTCAAACTATGACTCGCGGGCCATATGTGGCCCACAGAGGATATTTATCTGGCCTGCCGGGTGCTTTTGCCGCCACTGCCTGTCCTGCTTAGCAGCTGACTCATCTCAGGCCCACAGTGAATTTGTTCAGTTTTCATTATTTTTTTTTTTATAGTCCAGCCCTCCAACAGTCTGAAGGGCAGCAAACTGGCCTCATTTAAAAAGTTTGAGGATCCCTGCTATACACTGACAGTTGTGCAATAAAGGGGAGCCTTGGTGTACAATGTTCACTAATGGAATGTGTTTTTACCAGGAACTCGGGGGGAGGCTTGATCCTAGAATTGGCTGTGGGTACGTAAAGCCACAAAGCTTACTGAGTCCCTTGGTTGAACATCATAGGAAAGGAAGAATTGGCTTTTTTCATGTGTTCCAATTGCTATCTTATTTGAGGGAGCAGGGGACCAGACCCTGGGGACCATAGAAAGCATTGAAGGGGTCAGTGGTAAGTAGGATACACAAATGTCTAGGTAAGGTTCCAATCACCATGAAATTGGTGGGCAGTGGGTCTCCAGTAGCTGTACAGGTGAAGAAGAGCTCTATCACGCAAGTGCATTAAGATTTTGAGTCATGATAAGAAATCTTATTGATTCTGACCTAAGTGAATTAAAATAGTATTCCATACCCATTTCTAAAGAATGCTACATCAAAGACCTATGGTGACCATCCCATGTCATTGATTTTACTTGCGAAATTCCAACCTTACTGGTGGTGGTCACTGTAAGTACATCAGGCCACTGGAGTATGAATGTAGAATGGAGTGAAAGACCACAGCTATTCTGGAAGGACACAGTGGGGAGGGTCCTGAGTCCTTAGAGAGGCAGAAATGACTGATTTGTGCATGTATGAGGGGGTACACATACAGACCTTTGCTGGGTGGAGCTTTCATAGTATTCATTTTCCCCTGCTGGGCGGCATCAAGTAACTCCAAGTTAGTGCACTCAGTGGTGTCACCTGGGAAGGTGCTCTGTGGTCACAGTGAATTTTTTCATAAAAGCAGTTTCACTGGAATTTCATTTTTTTGTGATGGCTGAAATAAGAGAATAGCCTGTAACTGTGGAATTTTGTTTCCTGCTCAGGAAAAATGTCGCAGACACCATTATGATGTTGCACACAGCTTACAAGAACGGAGCTGTGGGAAAAACTCAAGTTTATGAGTGTTTTCCTCCTTTCAAAAAAAGGTGTAATGTCGATTGATAGCAAACCTTGTTCTGGACGTCCGTCAACTTCCCACAGGACAAAAATGTCAATTCGTAGTGCACTTGGAGCTTCATTTTCTCCATGTCAGACTGTTAATAAAACTTCCTATTAAGAGGTTCTGAAAAGACAGTGTCAACAGTGTGCGGCCAAAAAGGTCTGATTTGTGGCAGACTGCTTTTGCCATGATGATACACCTGCTCATGAAGCCATCTGTATGCCAGTTTATGACAAAAATTAGCATGCCTCTCTTGCATGCACCTTACTCACCTGACCTTGCTGTGATTGTTTTCATGAAGGAAGAGGAACATGAAGGGACAGTGATTTGATGACTTAAAAAAGGTGAAGAAAAAAAGAGGGAGGTAGTGAGCCATCTGAACATGAGTTTGAAAAATGTTTCCAAGAATGGACTAGCAGATTTGACAAAGGTATTAACTGTTATGGTGAGTACTTTGAAGGTGCTAAGGTTGGGTTTTTTAAAAATCAATACAAAAAAATAAAACGTGAAACAAAAAAAAATTAGTTTTGGGGGGCTTCTGTACCCCCTATATTGTTAGCATCATTCCTTAGGAGAGAAATCAAATTTAGTCTCGTAAACTATATAGGGAACTGTGTTACTGAAGACTGAAATACATGAAGGACAAGCTTATTACTTCCTGATATGACCGGTGAAGTCTCAGAATCATCATACTTGAGAATGTTAATAATTTTGTGAAAACCTACAGCAGTCAGGGCACCGAAATCTTGGAATCAAGGCAAGAGCTTTGGCCATATATGCCACCTCTGTATCAGTGTTTGATGTTCACAGAGTCTCTTTTCAGGATGCTGCTTCCTGAGGAGGGGCCTTATCCAGCCCGTCTGTGACCGGTTCCAGTTTGACCATGGCTTGCTCTCTGCTTTGACGACTGGAGATCTCAGTCATTTGTCATTTCCCAATAGCCGTGAAACAGGATCTCGATTACACGCTTTTTCAACTACCTTTTTTGGTACATTTTTCACTTTCTTTTTTCCGAGATGTGATATGCATTTCCTCAATCATCTAAGCTTCTGATGAGGAGAAATTCTGTACTGAAGTGGAAAAAGGAGAGCAGAGAAGAGGTAGAAGAGGGAAGAGAAGAAACCGAATTCATTTTATAGAAGAACACGTGCAGAGAGCAGCTTAGCAATGGAGGGCCTCCATCCTAAAGTAAATGAGGTGAGTGATCCTTAATCTAACCTGACATGTACTTTCAAGCAGCACAGGTTCACTGCCTCGTTTGTAAAATGAGTGTTGTGCAAAATGAGTGCTCAAGTCGAGCCAATGGGAAGGAATGATGGTAGATCCCAGTGTTTATTCTCAGTGAAAACGAGAGAGGCATTTTCTAATACTGATGTACAAAGGGGCAATGTTTCCATGGTAAGCACACATAAGGGGATCACGTCTGAATAATGAGTGATTCTCTTGTAGAAATTAGAATGCTGCAAGCAGCTTAGGGGTTTGCTGTGATTGTTTGAGGTGGGCTAGGTGTGTTTGGGGACACAGAGTCACTGCCCATGAGCTCCCCTTCGCTAGCAAGTAATTAAATTGATAAATTTCATTATTGAATTACCTGTATATGAATTGTTTCTACTGGAGGGAATCCAGAATATAGAGGTAGCCTTTAACTTCCTCATGACCTAGTCTTTAGGTAAACTATATACAAAAGACAAACAGGCTCAAAGTACCTGGTGGGTTTGGAGACCACCAACTGTAGATGGGGTAGTTTGCCAGAAGTTCAGCAAGACTATCCTACCATTGTAATTAATGATTCCCACTTTGATACATTGCACAAAAGCATGAGAGTGTCATTCTGTCTGAGTTTTGTCTGGTTAGGTGCCTACTTGAATAGCTGGCAATAGAAAAATGAGAAATTTCTTAAAAGTACCAGAATATTTAGGTACAGTGGGAAGGCAACAGGCATTTATTCTGACTAGTTTCAAACATTTTTTTTGGCATCACTGCCCTCTGGTGGTCATGGGAGCTACCTAGCGCTGCTCATGAGCGCCACCGCTGGACTTGAACCACCAAGCCTGCGGGCCACAGTCCCGCACTCAACCACTTAGCCATTGGGGCTCAGCTCAAACATGTCGACATTTAGTCGACAGAAGCTGGTAAAAGCAATTACCCTAATATTCTGAGTTTGAAACCCTAGGACTGCACGTATTCATGTATAAACTGTGTTTTTCAGCACGCTTTTAGTGCAGTTTTTGTGGTAAAATCAGGTGCCTTGGCAGATATTCAGGTCATCTTAAACTTGAGTATAGGTGGTATTTATTACCTAACAGGTGTCCAGTAGCCTTGGTGGCAGTTGTCGATTGCTAACCCCAAGGTCAGTGGTTCAAAACCACCGACCACTATAAGGGAAAGCTGAAGCTGTCTGCTCCCACAAGATTTACCACCTTAGCAACCATATATAGGGTCACTATGTGACAAAATCAAACCAATGGCATTGAGTTCTGGGCATGTGATAAACGGTGTCCATCATACAGCTAATCCTTTTGGCCCTTCAAGGGAGACTTATACTACTCTTGGTCTTAGCCAAAAGGCCAGGAAGCGATGAAAGGAGACTTAAATATCTTAATTCTAGAAATGACAAAATAAGATTTTGTGACCCATACGAGGACTTGAACCCTAGTGGGAGAATCGGTGTTTCTGTTCCAGCAACTGTTCCTCTGGTGGACAACAATCCTGCACCAAACTACCATAAAATTGTCCTGCTATTTCAGAAGTCAGAAAGGGGATAGAACATTCAGGAGATTGAGTAGAATAAGGGAGAAACTGGTCGTCTGACAAACATTCTCAAAGTGTCAATATATGACAGCAGACTAGTAAAATGATACATGGCGGAATAACTTAAAGACAGAGTTGGCTTTAATTTTGTAAGATCTTTTCTATATTCCTATTATTCTTTACTTTTAAGCTCAAGACTCAATGAACACTCAGTTGGAAGACCTCCAAAATAAACAGCTTATTGTTTCATATACTGCTAATAAAAGTATAAATTGTTTAAACTTTTCTAGGGATCATGGCAGTAACAAAAGTTTTTAAAAACTGGCATACTGTCTCCACTTAGCAATTCTACCTTTAAGTATTCACTCAAAGAAATTATTAATAAAATGTAAAATATTTATCAACACAAAGTTCTTTCAAGTGTTGTTTATTAGTGAAAAAAATGAAAACCTAAAAAAATAAAACAGTAGTTTAATAAACTGGCACATATGATGGAATACCATGTAGCCATTAAAAATTTGGAAATATATTTGACAAGGCAAGATAATCATGGTATTGAGTGGGAAATGTTACAAAACAGTCTATACAATTTGATCTCATTTAAGCAAAAACTTTATATGCACAGAAGAGAATATGGAAAGCTATACACTGAATAGTTCTACGATGGTGAGACTATAGGTGGTATTTTTTCTGTAAAGAAGTCTATGGCATATTATTAAAAAGTTAACAGTGTTTTAAAAGTCTCCTTTGAAGTAATAGTGACATCAGAGCTTAGCTACCCAAGAGGCACAAGGATGCATGTCCGTCTAATACTGCTTCTTGGTGCCTTGATATTAAATTGTCACCAACTGAAAGGCACGGTGCTGAGTGAAAATGTAGGTGGTGGCAGGGTTTGCCTCGCTTGTTTAAGGGATTCACTCCTAGAAACCTTCCATGACGGCCAAGTGCTGGCCTTCTAAGCAAGAAGAGGGAGCGTCAAAATGAAACTGAAAGATGAAAATTTCCCACAAACGTTTGGAAGCCCTCTTATATTTGCCTTGTACTAAGTATATCCTTATGCCTTCACACTAGAGTAGCCAAGCAAAGTTCCCCTACTCTGGGTGCGGGCTACAAAAGGCAGGAAGGTGTTTCAAGTTGTTAGCTAACAGGCCTGAAGCTGAAAGGCAGGCTTCCCTGGGTCCATGGTACAACCACCCACACTGTGCCACTGAAGTCGTTGGAAGGCTGCTTAGAACATGCAGGCACTGCTGGCCTCCGACCCCGCTCCCCCCAAGTTTGTCACTCGGACTCTGGGAAAGTCGGGGAGCTGCCCCCTTTCTCTCATTCAACAAATACCGAGCATATAGTATGTCTAGGCCTTGGGCTTAGAGTGGAAATTTAACAGTGATCAAGAGTCACAGCTCTTGCCTCAGGAAGCTACACTTTAGAGCGGCAGATAAATATTAAATAAAGTATAAAGATATTTATATAATTATAATCCTGATTAGTGGGAGGGCACAGTAAAAATGAAGAGATACAGTTTTTGTCTTAAAGTGGTTGAAAAGCTATCATGGAAGGATGAAGCTTATTGGCCATGTGTGTTCAAGTGGCTTATTCTGGTTGGACGTGGTGAGAAGAGCTCCCCAGGCGAGGTGCTCAGTTGCCCGGGGAGCTGGTTCCCCCGCCGAGACTGGCCGAGGAAGAGCTGCCGTGCAAAGACAAGTGCTCAGCAGCTGGTGCAACCTAAACAGACGGACCCGCGGGCCTTTCCAGGCCTTTGGAGACAAGATAAGCAAAAACAAAAACAAATTTCTGAGAAATAGGAATTAGCATTAAAAAAAAAAAATCAAGTTCCCTGGTGATGCTGATGCTGATGTTATGGGGACCACACTTAAGGACCCGTTGTTTTAAATAGGTCAGCCTCTAAGTGGGACGTGGGACCTGGCAGGAAGGCAGGCATGATTGGGGAAACCCTTCTCCCGGTCCAACACTTTGCATCTTACCCAGAGCTCGGAGTCACTTAGTCACAGAGAGGTGGTGAAGTGGCAAGGCTGGCTTTCGCCCAAACTGGAAAGCCACCTGTCCATTATGACTCTTTACCTAGACTTGAAGTGCAATCTACTATGGCAACATATTTCAGATTTTCAGGAAAATGGGAGGAAAGATTTTTTTAAGAAATCTTTTCAAAAAGCAAGGAGGTAAGCTGGTTCTCTCTTGGTAAAGTTACAGTTAATTTTTGCCCTTCCCCTCTCATCTTCTTTCCATAGTTTATTGAAAAATGTCCTTCTAACATTTTTCCAGTTCCTCCAGTTCCATTCTGCTGTTCGGAATAATGGCAAACGATAAGGGTGGGTTCTAGTCCACTGGTGACACTAGGCTCCAGTTTATTTTCCGTGCTATTCAGAATAGGGCACACCCCATGTTTAGGACCTGATCTCCTGCAATATCAATTTTCTGTTTTAGCACCATGAATAGAGATTTAACACCATGCCCGCTTTGATTGGAGGACAATGATAGGTATAATCACATTTCTCTGTTTAGGAGGCTACAGTTATTTTCAAGTTTATTATTTCATTCATATATACACCTGTCACATGTTACTCTATCTGTAGGTGAAGCTCAGGAGGCAGAGTGCTTACGTAAGTAATTCTGAATCACATAATGAATAGACTTCCCATGCTTTCCTCCTCTGCCCTAGAGCCCGAATAGGCCTTTACCTGAGCAAAACCAAACAAAAGACCCCAACCAACACCCCTCTAAAACACAAAGCAATACATGGAAGAACAAACTCACAGTGTGAATTTCTGTCAACAATCACAAGAAGCCTTTGAACGCTAACATTATAGAAGGCTTCTGGACAATATTGAGTTTCCATAGTCTACACTGAATGGGTGGAAAGCAAAAGTATCTGAAGTTACAGCTAGATCTGGGTCTGTTTAGAGATGGTGAAGGGCAGGCTAACAGAGAGACTAGAGCATACATTAAAAAGAGGTTTCTTATACACAGTCACAAACAAGGTCCACAGTCTGGGGAGGTCAAATAAGCTAAAGGGGCTAACAAGCAGCAGCTGATATCTACAGAAGGTGTCTGCGTGCCAAGTCTTTCCCCAAAAGTACCAAACCTACAAGATAACATTTGCCACATAATTTTCAAAACCCTAAGGTGACATACTTATTACCTTTATTTTACATTACATAACTTCAGAGAGTTGAAGGTATGTGAGGAAAGACTGGATTTGAGTCAAGAATCATTTTTACTACATTACCTATATTTTTTCCTTTACCATACTACTTTCCCCAAATCTAATTACAGACTAGTTTCTCAGGACGAGTTTCTTGGTGTCTAAATGGTTTGAACCTTTGACACGATCTTTCAGAGCTTACATTTGAATCTACAAATAATAAAATGGTATTTCACACTGTAGAGGGTCCTTTGCGGGCCACAGTAGGAGGGATTCATTCACTTGGACCTATCAGTAATCACCTCTGCACATTTGAGATTCTTCAAGAGTAGGAAACTTAATACTGAATTCACAGGATGAGGTTGTCTACTCTTGAAGAATCTCAAATCTGTGATAGAAGAGTCTTCTACAGTTATATTCAGAAAAAGCATGTAAGTATTTCTCTTCTAGTACAGAACTAAAATAACAAATGCGGTTAAAGAGTCTGGAGTATAAATTACCAATGTTTATCAAATATTCAGAGCCCTTAACACAAGAATATTTTTAAATGTTTTAAGTATTCATAATTCTTAACAATTACTCAAAGTAAAAATCTGCTACACTAACATTTCTCAAAGAAATAAACTGCACTTTGCACTTCACACTTCAGTCACACTGAACTTTTAGTTGGTTCCAGGAATGGCACATCTTATTCCGTCTGCCTGGAGCATTTCGTCCCCAAGCCGTCGACTTCCCAAAGCTCAGAGTCTGCGTTAGGTGACTCTCCTAAACGATGTTCTACTTCTTCCTTGATAGAACTCTTCATGTATTTTCACTTCTCTGTATTCTCTACTAGTCTTTGAGCTCAAAAGGAGCTTAAAGGGCTCTCAAACTGTTGTTTAATAACTGCTAGAAGTTCTGAAAGAGACGTAATTTGCCAATGCATAGCAATTCTTTAGAGATGGTGAAGGACAACTAAATTATCTCATTAAGGAAAAGTAATGTCTCTGTATGTTTGCTCTTTTGTAACATGTCCATATTTAAGAAATTGATTTGCTGATTTGTAAGAACCAATCCTCATCAACTCTTCAAATTTGTAATGCTTATATTTTAAAAAATTCTTTGAGTACTAAAAGCTAAATATTTTCTGCCTTGTTATCTAAAAAGTCTTGAACATGTTCTAGATATTTTAGCACCTTAACTACAGATATATTTGCATATACAGTAAATATAATAATAATGCTTTCTCAGGACTAGTTTCTTAAATTAAAAATAAATCATTCAGTAATTAAAAAAAAAAAAACACAAAACCCCATCAAATCATTGAATCATTCTACTTCTGTTGAAAAACAAGATAAACAAGGTATAAATGCATTTCTGTTTATGGAAGCATTCATCAGAAGCACATTTTTCACAAAAATGCTTTGTATTCTAGATTTTTAAATATCAAAACTTAAAAATTAAAATTTAAAGTTATTCTTTGGCTATTAATTATACCTAATAAATGAGTCAGTGTTACCCATTCACAATAAATTTATTTAACATAAAAGAAAAAGCTTGCCTTTAATGAAAAATTCAGTAGAAAACAGTTCAGTTTTAAATTGGAGCTCAAAAGTGGAAGCTGTTTGTTAGTGAGATCTTGGTAGAAAGAATTTTGTAAGAAAACATTCTTGGCATGAAGCGCTAACGTAAAAATTTTTGTAATGAAAAATTTACCATGCAACTTTATTGGCAGAAAGGCTGGTTTCTGTGGCTGGTATTTTCTTTTTAGTGTCTTAAGACATTAACATGAAGATACATAAACCTGCTTATTTTAGAGTTAATTGTATATAAATATGGTGTCATGATGTGTAATCCTTCCACAGTCCATCTAACTAATTGAGCAGTTCTAAGTAGGTAATTGGCACTTTGCCTTTCTGATTTCCCCTTTCCCCCATTAGCCAGTCCGAATCCATTCCAATGACACTGAACACAGTAATCACCTACAAAACAAAATGTTTCTTGTTATTAACTGTACACAAAAAGTCATCAGATAGAAAATATTAAACATTGGCTTTTAATTAAACAAGTTAAAAACTAGATTTATTTTGTTTAAGCTATTCACTATCAGAGGGGGTTAAACATTATCAACCGTGCAAAAAGACATCGGATTTTACTGGAGATAATTGTATCTTTCAGTAATTAAACGTTAAGTTCTAAATATTTCTGGGATGCTCTATTATGTGAAATAACAGTAATTAGAAATGCAGTATTACCTTTTGAATCTAAAATTATTTCCAAGTATGTAATCAGGAATTTTAGATGTCAGAAGATAAGTCAATTCGTGATAGTGTTCATTTCCTACTCCATTACTTACCTCATCTGCCAGAAGTGATAATTCACTACTGTTTGCAGCATCATAATCGTAGAGAACTCTGGCCTTCCTGTTTCCAGTACACTCCTTAAGGTCCCTGAGGTTGCCAGCAGAGGAGATGACTAGACCACTTGTTGAAGCCATGCCAGAAGGGCCAATTATACTTGATGAAGCAGGTGGGAGAGTTGATTGATTGTTGTTAGAAAGATAATTAGATGGAAAACTGTTGGGGGACAAAATAGGACAATTACCCATTTCCAAGTGATTGGAATTTCTTAATCCTACCACTTGGTGGCACTGCTTACTTCCTACCAACTTCTTTGGAAAAAGATTTAGGCATTAAATGTAATATTTAATGAAACAATGTCACCTAGTTTCCTTTTCTTCCTTGATCAATTATACTGGAGAAAATTTAGGAGTTGTGCACATAAAAATCTACTAACATTTTCTTTAAAGCAGTCTTCAAAAAAATTGATGACAGGGTTCCATAGAAAAATGGAATGAAAAGAAAGTCACCCCACAAATGTTGAGAAGCCTCTTCCTAATAGCTATTTATCCCCCAAGCTTGTGGAAAGACTTCACTGTAAAGAACAATGGTATGTTCTATCCATCTTTTCCTTCCTTTATTGTGAAATAAAATTATAAATGAAAAACCACTTAATTATCAGAGTGCTATAGTTTAAGTAAGATTGTTCAAATTGAAACCCTTCAATGATTTCTCAGCTCAGTGTGAAAGTCAAACTCGATCAATGGATTTCAAAGTCCAAGGTCTCCAAGCTCTCCATTTCCTTGCATTCACCGTCCTGACCTCCTGGTCCTTGAACACTGGCTACCACCTCACTTCCAGGGTTTGCATTTGCTCTGTCCTCTTCCCAGAGCACGATTCTTTCCCACGCCAACAAGGTTTTCAGGTCAGCCTTCAAGACTACTGTACATGTCCACCTTCAACTGAAGTCGGTTCCTGCTTTATTTTTCTCCACAGCATCTATCACCTAAGTCTCTGAGGACCACAAACAGTGCTCGACTACTAGACAAAAGGTTTATGGCAGAAATGCACCCACAAGGCACCTCAGAAGACAGGTCTCGCCATGTGCTTCTTTCTGAGAGACACAGCTTTCAGACTGCTGTGGAGGGCAGTTTGACCCCTCTGCACACGTGGCATTGGCTATGTGTTGGAATGGACTCAGAGCAACTAATAATAAAACTTTACTTTTAGATAAAAAAACACTAACATGAATTATTTAAGTTAAAAATTATCAATGAAAATGATCAAATATCCTTTTTTTACAGTTTTAAACAGCAGGTAATGAGAATAAGAAAATATGATAGGGTGAGAACAGTAGAAAACTGAATCCTTAAGTATGAAAAATATGGTTTCCTAAATGCTACAGCTCTCTCCTTTTCCTTTCCTAGTCCACGCCAATCCCATCTCCTTTCCCCCATTTGGTCTCCATTTCTCCAATATTTGTTTCTCTCCCTACTTCCTCAGCCTCTCTCTCTCATTCCATTTTTTTCTCATCAATGCTCCTTCTCACTCATTTCAACTCTCACAAGTTGTATTACTCATTTCCCCAATGACTGTCACAATCTTGCATGGACATTCACTGTATGCCTTATATGATGAAGTTTCAAAAAGGCTGTGGAAAATGTAAATAAAAGACAATGGAATTTTCCCATGAACTTTTGAATCCCCCTCACCAAACTGGAAGAAAGCCCTGCCAATCTACTTCTGAAAAATCAATCACTGAAAATCTCTCTATGGATCACAAGCTCTATTCTGCCCTGAGTCAGAGTAGTGAGTACTACTCACTACTAGTACTACT
>PVJH01023639.1:0-19714 GCA_004026705.1 Nesogale talazaci | reverse complement strand
AGCTCCCACAACCAATAGAGGGCAGTGATGCCCAAAAACCCCCAAAACAAATGGTGACAACATCAACTCCTCTGCTGTATTTCTAGAGTGCAAGAAAACAAAACAATAGCGGTTGGTGTGAGAGACTAACAGTGTAAAATCTATCAGGGGGTTATGGGAGGAGTAAGGGAGGGGGTAGAGGAGCTGATAACAAGGGCTCAATAGAAAGTAAATTTCTAAAAAAGAATTAAGACAACATATGTACAAACATGTCTGATTCAATCGATGTATGGATTGTGATAAGTGTTGTATGAGCCCCCAGTAAAATTATTAAAAAAAAAAAAGATAAGAAAACAACTACCTTCCCAATTGTTTCTGGAGATCTAACATGTACTGGTAACATTGTGCATAGTAAGTCATCTGGGCTTCTACAAAGTCATTCAGACAGCGAAGGTGATGGGCCTGCAAAGGAAAGTTAGAGACTGTTCTTGGTGCTGTAATCTACTTACAATGACAAATGCAAAGAGGAGAAAAAAGTACAACCGAGTACTGTGAGTGAACCCTCAATATCTAGTATCTTCATAAAAGCCGACAGCTGGCCTCAGACAGTAGTATTAACAACAAACTGGCCAACACAATGCAATGACTAGGTCTGAAAAGAGTGGGATAATTTAGTGAGGAAGGAAAGGTAAAAACGTAAAACACTTTTTTATTCATCAAAGTGCCGCCATTTAAATATCCTTAGTAAATAATTAAAAACGAAGTCTAGGTTGTCCCATCTCAAACACCACTCCTTTTCTCTTAGCTAAGTCCACTGTTTCAAATGCATCCCGGTCAGTGAGCACTCACATGGGTACTGCTGATCCCTTCCAGCAGAAGCCTGGTAATCTCTGCTTGCCGGTCAAATTCGCTTTGAGTTATTCTCAATTCCTGTTCAGACTTAAAGGGGAACATCAATTTTAGAAACTTATTAGCAGTCTTAGTCCATTTAATACATTCCTTGTGGACGCCACCCCCCACCCCAAGATACAATGTTAATTCCTCGATTCTGTTTAGTATCTAAACTGGTGCCTGGTTTCAAGACCTCGGTCTTTCTACACTATTCAACTAAGTCCTTACCAACATTTGCCTCAAAAGGACCTATTAATGCAAAAGTGTAATGATTTACTCCTAGAAGTCTACAAAAGCTATAGAGAGCAATCAAGATATTTTCAGGTATCAATTCTGCTAAGTTAAAAAACTACGATTTGACAGAAGCTTAAGATGATCAGTTCTAAAAAGCATTAAAAATTCTTAATTATTACTATAGTGTTCTCTTTGAAGTTAAAGATAGTCTTCAATTTTAAAGGAAAAAGATTTTATAAGTGGATGTCACAGAATTCTAACTTTTTTTTTTTTTAAACTCAACACTTTCTGAAAAGAATCCAGTTCTGAGGTCCCTCAAAGAGCTCTTTGTTTTGCATCTTAAATGTCTTTCCTTTTAATATTCTTTCAATATTTGGTATTAAATACAGCTTAAGTAGGACAATTATTAATGAAATATGGGATTGAAAATTTCTCCTGAATGTTATGGTTGATCTTCCGTACCTGCTGTAATAAGACAGATTTCTAAGAAGTTGCTACCCCAATTTTAGTGTTTGTAGATTTTAGTTGTATAAATGACTACCAGGGTTGATTTTAGAAAGCTACCTGGTGAAGTTGGAAAGAGATGTCTATTTTAGCACACCACTGCTGGGTTCAACCCTCTGGCTGGTGAAGGAACGCAATCGTTCACTGAAAATCAACATGATTTTAAAATAGGAAACACTGCTCCCCGTCCCCCAAACAAACAAACAAAACCAAAAAAGCCAAATGTGTTCTCCGATCCTTAGCCAGAGTTGTTTGGACTAAGTGGGGAAGAGAGACTACAATCTCAGAGGTCATTCAAAATAGCTGGTCTGCACCTCTCCCTGTGAGCACCCTCCCCAGTTGACGCCATCATAATGACCTCCACAACCACCAGCAATCAGAGGAGCTTCACAAAGTTTGTGGAAAAATTGTATTATCTTTTAATCCTACTATTCCAAGACCTTTTGAACACCACCCCACCCTCCACACTAAGCAAATAACCATTTCAAAGACTACAGTATGTCTACACAAAGGCTTGAGTTTTGTCTTTTATGTCCCATCGCCTCCTTTTCCGTCATTGGTGGTGGGAATTAACCTAGTAAACAAGTCAAAAATGAGATAACAACAACAAAAGTAGATAATCAGTTCCTATAATCATTTTCAGTCCTCTGCAACAGACCTGGCAGAGGGGACTGAGACTAGATTGGATTTATGGAAATAAGCTTGAATTACTGATTAAGTCAGGAGTTAAAATTAAATTTACTTGATTGAAATCAGAATACATGATGCTTTGATAGCAGGGATGAAGTAAGCTTCATCTGGAAGCTAGTATGAAGCAGAAAAAAGTCCCAGGAGAAGAAAAGAATCAATGTTCTTCCTACAAAAAGCATTAAGGAAAAGCAATCACTTTGGTGTTAAAAGTTTGCACTATTTACTGTTGTGCTTGGTTGAATACAAAGGTTTTGAATAATTGAAGCAAGCATAGCAAAACAAAAATAAATTGACTTCAAAAGTAAATAAACTTCATAAGTTAAAAAATGTGAAAGTATAACTTAATAGCCTTTAGTAGAAATAGAGATGTCTACTATGGTAATTACTGCACAAGGTATAAGCAAGTAAGCTAGGTGCAGATGGAAGTGATCTGGATGAATAAAGTGAAGCGATGTAATACCTTTAAGACAATAAAACACACATACACGTACACACAGAGGTTCCAAAAAATTCACCAGAAAATGCCATTCTTTTTATTCTTTTTTCTCCCTATTCTTTTTTAATTGATTTTTTTCAGGAGCGTTTAAAAGTCTTTATGTAGATAATGATTTTTTTAAAGTCAAGTGATCAATCTTCTAAGATTGAACAAAATTAGCTTAAATTTTAAAGAAAGGTATGATGTTTTAAGGCAGGAAGTTTATTTTTCTGTACAATATTGAGTTTATATTTTAAGATAATAATTAAAAAAAAGAATGAATCTCATTCTTGAATCAGCATCAGAGTATGTCCAGCGTGGTACCAAATTTGGCCCAATGTCCCAAACCATGTAAATTTATGACACAGAGGAGAGAGACTTTCATTTTTCAAAACATTTTGAGGCCTCCACATATGATGGGCCATGATAATTAATCAGGGAGGCTAACAAGATTTAAATCAGGTACAGTATTATTTACTCAGGGAGAAAACAATCCATTATTAGAAATATATTAATAAAAAGGGTTGAGAAAGACACAGTGGATTCTAAACGTTGTTTTGTCTTCCAGAAGATCTCAATCCTGACAATGTTCTAATAGAATTTTAAGTAAAAGACTAATGGCTTAGAATTACTAATACTAGACTAATTCAAACAGAATATGATAGTCTACTTTAAATTAAGTAAAGAGTTCTTCAAAGATGTAACTTAGAAAAAGGATAAAAATTTGTTGGTTTCTAACATCAGGATTGGACATCTAGAAGCTAGAAACTTTGTCATGCTTCTGAGATATGAAGGGCCTTCAAAAAGTTTGTGAAAATTGGATTTTAAAGATAAGTGGAATTTTGCCGTAAACTTTTGTTCCGCTACTCTTGATTGTGTCTAGCTTATTCTGTAGCTTTAAATCTTAATATACTCCAGGAATATGGAGTTTTAAAGTTAAATGCTCTTTAATTATAAAAATGACAAAAGCGAGAAGTAGAATGGAAAAGTCTCCCCTAAATCACCCTGATATAGTTAAAGATTTTTTGTACTGTTTTATGAGTTCTTCCTATTCACTATACAAATATTTTGCTTTCTTGCTGAGATAGTAAAATCAAAACCTGAAATAATTTGGTGTTTTTATATCCCAACCAAAGGGGAAAAGATCCTTGTTTCATTGCTCAAACTATGTTCTCTTTCTGTATTCTGCTCCCTTTATGTGCTCTAGGCTTAGACAGAAATCTGCAGCCACAGTGGCACCAGAAGTCAATGAGTGGCTACCACAAAAGGGATGAGAACATAAGTCAATTCTATAAAGTGAGAAAATTAAAGTTAGTCTGTAAAGTCAGTGGACATAACTGCCTGCCCTCACTCTCCACCACTGCCCTCATTGGGAATTCAGGTCTAATAGGCTTGAATATGAGGATTAAAATGGAAGGGGAGGGGGGAAATGATTCTGAAGACTTAAAATCTGCGCTGAAGTCATACTTTTATATTCCTTAAAATCCTTAATCTATTTGATTTCCCAGCCTAGAGAAGATTAGACAGTTTAACACTGACAGAGGGGTTGCTCATATGAGCAATTTCTAGAATTGAAAATCTGACACTAAGGGAAGAGACAACATATTTGAAAAGCAACAGAACTGCTGAATACCAAAAATGGAGTCATAAAAATGACCATAGCTGAAAGTGAAATACTTGCTATCTCGTGTTTAATACACCAGTGAAATACATTTTAAAACAGTTATTCTAAGGAGACTGAGAAAATTTGGTACTAGGTCTAACAAGTTACAGAATTAGCCAGGTAATTCTCCTGTGTGACATGTAATACATCTCTTTCTCTGAAGACATGGTCTTCACTATATTCCACATTTTGTAAATGAAAGCTTGTCATGGGGATAAACTAAGTAGTCACACTATCTCCTGGCCAGGCACTGTCAAGAATATCAATTCCATACTTATCTAGAGTTCATTTGAGAAGTGCAAAGCACACCTCTGTGATGTCACTCTACTCTGTGGAGCTGCTACTCGGCAAACATGAGCATTTCCTTAATTTCCAGATGTTGTAAGATATAGTTACATGAGCTGTGGCCCCATGGCTCTTGCCCAATGAATATTAACTGAAGGAGTAACAATTAAACTCGTTTCATAATTCTATAATTTAATAATTTACTTACTTTTGTCACTTCCTCTGCCCAAATCTAGCCAGCATTAAAAATCAGAAAAAGATATAGATCATGAAAGAAAGTTGGAATCGAACATTTTCTACAACTTAGAAAAATGTAAATAATTTAATGCAAATGGCATTCTTTTCTAGAATTATAACAATACACATTAATAACTAAACCAGTATGTCTAATATATGATGCAAGTATGCAGTGATATTAATTCATACTATCAATTTTTAGATCTTATATTGTAGAAGTTAATAAAAATATACTTTCTCAAGTTGGGGATAGCTAACAGCTCTAATTTACTCATCTGTAGAATCAGATGTTTGTACTGTACATAACATCTTCTAAAATTCTAGACTTTCAAGAAATTAAAATAAAGCACATATAACTGGCACTGAGGCGTGAAACACTATTTTTTTTGGAGTAGGAAAATACACTTTAAATATGACAAATCTTAAATTACCAAAGTTAACAACTTCTTGTTGTAAGTAAATTTAATCAATAGTTTTTTTTTGTTTTTAAAGTCTCGCTAATTGTTTTGGAGCCCTTTCTTGTGTTAAGACAAAAGAAACTTATGATCTCTGTACCAAATTATTAGCAATAACTGAATTATTCTCACATTTTTACATTTACCTAACAGATATGACAATGGATATAAAGGAATGCATTCTCTTGCTATCTAAGGGAAGCCCTTATTTACCAAGGGCTTTATAACCTATAGCAGTTAAAAAACTACACCCAAAGTATTTAATAAATTCTGTGTAGCAATCCTTCCCAAGGATATTTTCCTTATCTTTAGTTGAATGCTACTAGTGTAAAAGCAGTACTAAAGACACTGCAGATTCTAAGCGATTACTACCAAAATATTTGTTATTATCTCAAATGTAACTACAAATTTTATTGGCTAACATTTTTTAACTTTTTACTAGGTTTAGATTTTCCTACTTTCTATATTGTTAAAAAAAAAAGTAATTTCTACTATCTCAAAAATCTCTTCTACTTGAACTTAACATATGAGAAGGCACCACCCCCAAATGGAATTTTCCCCCTCAAAGCTATGTATTAAATTTTTTCCCCACAAAATCACCATATCACCTTCATAGTACTTGCCATTACACTTAATACATTTGTCAAGTCTGTGATTCCATTCTTAGAAACATTTTTTCAAATTCATCTATTTGGATGGCTGGCAGCACCTCCCTTTTCCCCCTTCACTTCTACATGTCAAATCATTGTCGTTTCATGTACCTCTTCACCCAGAGTGAGGTCAGGTGAGTATGGTACGTAGGGAAAAAGAGGCATGCTGTTTTTTTGCCCCAAACTGGGGAACAGAGATGGCTGCGTGAGCAGGTGCACTACCGTGGTGGCACAAAGCCAGTACCCCATCTGCTTGCAATAAGTCAGGCCTTTTGTGTTTGTGGCACAGTTTCTTTGTTTGTAATTTGCACTTAAAAAACATTTTTATTGGGGGCTCATACAACTCTTACCACAGTCCATCCATCCATTGTGTCTAGCACATTTGTTGCCATCATCGTTCTCAAAACATTTTCTTTCTTCTTGAGTCCTTTGTATAAGCTCATTTTCCCCCCTTCCTTCCCTGCACATTGTTATACTAACTTTTCAGAACTTCTCAACAGAAGTTTGAGTAAAACAGTATGACCAGGGTGCACTAATTCTAGATGCACTACCCCCCCTCATATTAAAAAAAAAAAAAAAGAGCATCTTCTTGATCTTTGATTTCACTTGAGCTTTTCAGGGTGAGGTGACAATGCTATTTTCCATTGGCTTGACGGATGTTTGCTTTCAGGGTTTTAAGACTAGCACCATGCCTCATCACCAATAAGGATCTTGGAAAAAAGTTTGGGTTGCTTCAGAGCTGTTCTTTCAAACCATGGCAGGTTTCCACTTGATGTTCTTTTTCCTGACCAGTCGGAAGCCCAGGCACAAATTTTGCGGAGGCCCTTCTCATTCCTAAATCTTCTGTTAAAACTTGCTGAACTGAGCTCCAAAATAGTCCAGATAATGTCCCCATCTCTTCCACGGTCCATGTCACCAGTCTTGGTGCACAAGTACATGAATTTTGTCGATATCGTCAGTTATTTGGCAAGTTCACAGATGTCCACAACAAGGTTTGTCATTAATCAACATTTCTCCATTTTTAAAATGAAAAAAAAAAAACCACTGTACACTTGAGTTTTTCCAATAGTGTTATCCTTGTAAGCTGTGTTCAACCTCTAACAGTTCCTGCAACATTTTTCCAGAACAGCAAACAAAATGTTACAGCGGCGCACTGCTGTATTAAACCAGCCATCACAAAAAATGAGGTTTAAGCAAAACTGCTTTTATGAAAAAATTCACTGAGATCAGAACCTTTCCAGATGATGCCACTGGGTGTACCAACTCCAAGCAAGTTCCTTGATGCTCATCTAGTGGGAAAAAATGTGTGCTTTGAAAGCTTTGTCCAGTGGAGTTTTTTTTTGGGGGGGGGGGTGGAAGGGGGAGAGGGAAGGAGGTACCCCCTTGATAAAGAACATTTTACATTCTTGATTCTTGACCAAGGCTAGTATCATTCAGCAATTTTCTAGAGTTAAGAATTGGATGGGGAATGGATCTGGCCACTACAGAACACCTAAATGGCTAGGGTTTGTCTTGGTCCTCAACAAACAGAATAAATTCAATCTCTGATGAATTAGGACAAAAATATGTAAACAATGAAGGTACTACTTATTTATTTGTAAATTTGGGTTTTAAAATACTTATTTAGCAAAGCCAATATACTTGACAATTTGAAAATAGTTTCCTTTCTTCTAGCTCCAGTATCACCTCAGCCACTAATTTTTGTTATATCTAATGAAACTAGAGTTGGGGGTATTTTAAGTTTTAAAATACAACTAATAGCAAGAGAAGGCACTTTTTCCAAGATGTATAAAACACAATAGGCCAACAAACCTTCAGCCATTTTACATGCAGGATGTTGAGCATGTAAGAGAAATTTACCATAATGTTATCTCCTTCAAGCCGAGCTGAGTTTAGCTGCTTAAGTGCAGAGGTAAGAGACAAAGAATACATTATACCAGTGAACATTCACAGAGAAACAAGTTATTTCTGCACAATAAGGAATACACTTACAAAAGTATTCAATGAACTGGATAAAAAAGTTTCTCTAAAAAAAGTAAACTATAGAGTTCTTCACAATTTTACACATCAATGCCTAATTTAACTCTTCAAAACCACTCAAAAATATACTGCTCAATTTTAAAGATGAACCTTTTAGGGAAAAGCATCACTTTACAATCTGCCACCAAACCAAAGAACCAAACTCACTGCCTGTGAGTTGATTCTGACTTGAATCATAAGGACTCTCTACAGGACAGAGTAGAATTGTTCCTGAGCTTTTCTGAAGCTATAAATCTTTATGAGAACAAAAAGCCTCATCTTTCTTCCTCAGAGTAAGTTGTGGTTTCAAACTGCAATTTATCATTCGCAGTCCAACCCACGATGCCTTTCCTATCCCCAACTTTCCTATTCTAAGATCATTTCTATTTTATGAATTTATTATGCCTTCAACCATGGTCAATCACCCTCAGCCAGGTCTTGGCATACCCTAGAGAAATATGAAAGGCATGTCAATCCTTGTATTTCTAATAAACTTTAAACTGTAATATACATACATATAAAAGGCTATATGAGGGTGCTCAGATTAAATATTTAGACCACTGTGAAAATGTGAAGTGGGCAGACAGACATACTGTATATACTCATGTATAGGTCGAGTTTTCCAGCACATTTTTATGCAGTTTTTGTGTTAAAACTAGGTGCACCAGCTGATATTCAGGTTGGCCTATATTTGACTACATATGGCATTTGCTGTATTAGGCTAAAATCTGTTTTTCAAATTAACTGGATGCCAAGCAATTAACAGCTCTAAACCTCTAAGTATTGGGTAGGTTTGACATCATTTCATTTTTCTTCTTCTTAATGAAATTCCAAAATAATAAAACATTTATGAAAGAATAGGGTTAGGTTAATATCATTATCTTGCAATTTAAATGTCAAAGTTTATATTATCTTTACTTCATGCCATAAGAGTTATGATTTGAAACTTGAGAAAGTTTCTGGAAAAATTCCATTGTTTTTTAATTCCATTTTCCCATGAACTTCTTGAAGCCCCTCTGTATATACAGACTATTTTGAAAGCAGTGTTTTTGTTCACTGTGAAACAAGTCGTTTTTTTGTTGTGTTCAACTGGTATATTTCTAAGAAATGCTTTTGATGGTGCTCTTCTTGCCCTTTACCAGTCCTCCAACATAACTTAGTAAAACAGAAGTTAGTAAAGAAGCAATATGGAATAGATGGAGAAATTTTTTTTACTGATGAAGGGTCAAAGCATCAAAAAACTTAATGCACATTAGTTTGTAAACTAAGGACAGGAAAGTCTTTGCTCTGTTTACCGACAAACTCCTCCCCAGCAGAGTATCTTACATATATTGAATATTTAATAAGTATAGAATATAAAAACTCACAAACTGGTTATTTTTTTAAATGCTGTATTTCACACACCATTAGTCTAACTACAACAATAAGCCAAAAACCAGACCCACTGCCACTGACTTAATTCTGACTCATAGTGATCCCATAGGACAGGGTAGAATTGTCCCTGTGGGCTTCTGAGACTATAACCCTTTTAGGAATAGAAAGCCTCATTTTCTCTCACAGAGCACATTCTGATTCCAAACTGCTACCTTTTGGTTCGCAGTGCAGTGTGCAACCCACCTACACCCCCCAGGGCTTTCCTAGTGAAGACATTAACTACTTTCAAAAACAAGCAAGCCATGGAGGTTCAAAGAAAGTAACCCTTTTAGCAGTCAAACAGGAAATAAGTCAAAGGGAGAAAAAAAGAAAAGCAAATCCAACACCTAGTGGCTTCTATTTTTCTATATTCTTGCAGCAAACAGAAATACAGAAAATACGAAAAGCATCACAATATATAGACATGTTTATGGGTTTATACAATAATAAGCAAAAAGGGTTATATTATTTTCTGAAGTATTTCAAACAAAATGAATACTCTCTTATGTACTATTTGGATAAATTATTTTTAACATAATATATTCTAGAAAAATCGTGTGCATAAAAAACGAAATTGCTGAGCAGAGGAATTTTAATATCTCATTTAAATTATATACATAAATTCACATGGAATAACCAAACCCACCAAACCCATTGCTATCAAGTTGATTCCAAGTCATATTGAACCTACAGAGTGGGGCACAATTGTACCTGTGAACTTCCTAGACTGTAACTTTTTTTTTGGGGGGGGGGGGCATCACTACCCTCTGGTGGGAGTGGGAGGCCCAGCCTTGCTCCTTGAGAACTGCTGCTGGATTTGAACCGCCAAGCCCGTGAGCTGCAGTCCTGCACTCAAACACTACGCCACCGGGGCTCAGCCCCCTGAGACTGAAACTTTTTATGGGAGTAAAAAGACTTCTCTTTCTCCTGTGGAGTGACTAGTAGTTTCAAACTTGAAACCTTGTGGTTAGCAGACCAACTTGTAATGACTATGCCACCAGCACAGAAAATTGTTAAAATTTTTTCTGGATATATTAACAAAAGGAAATTAATTTTCCCTTGCATTAGATTTATATATATATATATATATATATATATATATATATATATATATTGTTTTTTGGGCATCACTGCCCTCTGGTGGTCGTGGGAGCTACCCAGCGCCGCTGGATTTGAACCGCCAAGCCCGCGGGCCACAGTCCCGCACTCAACCACTTACGCCACTGGAGCTCAGCTCTAGTTTTATTACATTTTAATTACAATAGTGAAATAACTTAGAATCCCCAAAGGAAGTTGCACCCTGTTAAATCTGTGCTTACTGGTACTTTCCCACACCATCGTTATCCTTTAACAGTTCTGGTTAAAAAAAATTGTACTGAAACTTGGTCAAGTAGGTACACAAAGGCACTTGAATAAAAGTATTCTATTCTAGTTCAAACACTTGTTTGCAAATGAACCTTGTTTATATTAATGCTTTTCTTACCTGATCGTGGAATTAGTATAAAAACCCAATTTATATTTTACTATAAAATTATATTATTAGCAAATAGAGAATGAACACAATTTCTTTTTTTTTTGAACACAATTTCTAATTCAAGGTCTCTTGGTATCTACTGTTCATTTTAAAGTTACAATTCTGTAAACTGCCTGTTTTAAGGATATTGGGCTATTCATGATGATGAGGTCACAATAAAATTAGGGGTAAAATTTTTGAAATTATCTATTAAACATAGCTCTTCTTTGACAGAAGAAAAAGGAACTGATGCATTTGAATTATGGTGTTGGCAAAAATACTCAAAATACCATAGACTGCAAGAAGAAAAAACAAATATACTTTGAAAGGAGTACAGCCAGAATGTTCCTTAGAAGCAAGCAAGGGGAGACTCTGCCTCAAATACTTTGGACATGTTATCATGGGAGACCAGTCCTTAGAAAAAGGCATCACATGCTTGGTAGAGGGACAGTGAACAGATGGACTGAATTCAACAAGATGGACCGGCACAGCTGCTGCTAGCTACTACAATGGGCCCACACTTCACAACTGTGAGTCTGGCTCAAGACCGGACAGTAGTCTATTCTCTTGTTCATACGATTGCTATGAGTCAGAATCAACTCAATGACATCCAACAAGAGAATGCTAAAGAAAAGAATTTATATTCTGGTTCTAAAATCTGTTGGGTATACTCATGAAGGACATCATAGTCCCCCACAAAATTATCAATTTTTAATTTCATAAATCTCAACTGTTTCTGTCCTAACAGAGTTACTAAAAAGTTCAACACAGTGGGCTATAAGCTCACTAAGCTAATGTTTCTGTTTTTTAAAAAAATTTTATTGTATATTGGTTGAAGGTTTACAGAGCAAATGTTTTCCATTCAACAATTCATACTTATTTTGTTGCATGCCACCGATTACGATCTCCCCAATGTAGTATTACTTATCCCATTTCTTCCATGTGAAGTTTCCAGTTTCCATTCCTTCTTTCCTGTCCCTTCCTGACTTCTGAAATTTGTCCTGGGGCACATGCTACTCTTTGGATATCAAATGGTTGATTATTCTAAGGAGTATGTATTTTCCTACTGGTGGTGTTCAGCTTATAGACGACTTGTTTGGCTGAAAACTGAGTCATCAGGCTGAGTTCATTTCAGACCTGAAGGGTGATTAAACGCCATACTGTTATGAATTTAAGCAGTCTCTATCCAAACATTAAGCCTGGTTTAATATGAATTGTTTTGTCCCACATTTTCCTCCCATTTTTATCCAGGATCCTCTACTGTGATCCCTGTTTCAGAGCAGTCAGCAGTGGTAGCCAGACTCCATTTCATTCTTATTCTTACAAGGTTTGCGCAATCCCTTAGCTCATTGGATTAGTTTTTTTCCTTGCATAGTCAACTTTCTTCCCTACACTTTGCTCCAGATGGAGACTGATATAGTGGTACCTTTGATGTCCATTTGCAAGCTTTTCAGACTCCAGTCACTACTTGAAAAAGTAGAATGTAGAACATTTTTTCTGTGAACTATGTTAAACTAAATGACTTCGATGTCCCTTGAAACTATGGTCTCATACATCTAGACCCAGTGACTCATTCCCTGCTGGGCAATGATTCTTCTTTTTTTTTTTTTTTTTTGGAGGGAGGGGGCCCACAATGATTCTTGATGGTAATGCTAGGGGAGTGGGTAGGGAGAATAGCCTGCCACTTGACAAAACATGTCCTGCAGCTCAAATTGTTAGCTTCTTACAATGAAATCAAATTTGTTTATATTGTACTGTCTTACATTAAAACACTCAGTGTCATCGAGCAGATTACAACTCACAGTGACCCTAGATAGGGCTTTCATTATCATGAGAGCAATTTCATATTTTTCTCCTGACGATTAGCTGATGGGTTTGAACTGTCAACCTTGTGGTTGCATCCAATTCATTGATCATTCCAAGTTTTAGAATGAACTATAGACAGAACTATTAAGATATACACAACGGGGCTGAGCCCCAGTGGCGTTAAATGATTGAGTGCAGGACTGCAGCCCGCGGGCTAGGCGGTTCAAATCCAGTGGCAGCTCTCAGGAACAGCACTGTGTAGTGCCCACAACCACCAGAGGCAGTGATGGGCCCCCCCCCCCACCAAAAAAAGATATAAACATACCAGGATATTTGATATATTATTTCATAATAAAACATAAACCCAATTAAACTATAAAATAATATCTGGAGGTTGATTTTCTAAAAATATACACCAGGTTGTATTTATGCAAAACCAGTTTCCTTCCCTTCAAAATAGACCTCTGAGAGCCCATATTGCCACTGTTTGAGTATTTTTAGAACTACTCTTTGATAATTTCTTAGTCTGAGTCACATGTGGAAAGAAAATTCCAATCCATTTTCTAAGTTGCATACAAGTATTCTTAAACTTGACTAATTCTCATCTACATAACCATCTTTTGTACTATTTTCAAATATAACAAACCTATCTTGAAAAGACATTTGTCACCAGCACTGAGACCATGACCAACTTTAGGAACTCTAATTTTTATTTCTAGCAACCGCTGTATCACTGATAGATGAGTAATAGCTCTTGATAGGAGTACTTGGTTCTCAGTTGCATGTATTAAGAACTGATAAGGTTGTTACCAAACACAAAAGACCCTACAGTGTTCTAGCAGCAATAACAGACTTTACCTTGCATGACATATTAGTAAAATAATTTTACAAACTTAAAAATTACTAACCCTAAAATGTTTTCTGTTAAAAGAAACTACTTACTGAAGCTCTAGTATCTGCAGTTTTTGCCTTTTTCAGTCTGGTTTTTGCAGCATCCAAATCCAGCCTTTTGTTTTGTAACAACTTCTTTTCTTTCTATAAGCACAGCAATAAAAGATAAAGGGCAGAGATCCTAAAATTCTATAAAAACAGACACATTTAAAATGTACTTTTCATTAAATATGTGTCATTTGAAAAATAAATATCCATGATTATAAATGGGCTATCAAGTGACCATTCTGATTTCCGACTTCTTTTCTTAGTGAAATCAATTAATAAATGATGAAAACAATCATGATATCCTAAAATCTTGGAAAGAAATCAGGCAAAGAAAAGAATATTATTTTAATATTTTTGTCTCCCTACCCCCAGCTAAGGGACATGTGGCAATTTTGATTATTACATGTGGCAATTTTGATTAATACTGGACCAAGTAAGCCTAAGATACTGCTAAACTACAATGCAGACTAGCTCTTCCAACAAGGAATTATTCTGTTCAAAATGTCAGAAGTGCTGAGGTAGAGAAATCCTGAAATTATATCTTAGAATTTCCTACAAGTGCTCTGGGAAAGGAAGTATGGAGCTTGGGCAGGAGTCCTTGATACTTTAGATGGTCTATACTCTCCAAGATTGTTAAATGTGCCATTGCACTGAATGTACTCGACTCCAAACAGAACTTCAAATTTATACTTAATAATGAATAAGCAAATAATGAACAGCAAAATATTTTAGAATTCCTCCTGGGAACATTTAACTTTTGTATAATGGTAAGTTAGTAAGAATTTTTTTAAAAATTGTGTTTTCAATGTAAGTTTACATACCAAATTAGAGATCCGCTTGACAATTTCTAGCCTATCTGTTCTGTGGCATTCATGACATTTTCCAGCCTGTCAACATTCTCTTTTATCGTGTTTTCATCTATTTCCAGTACCCTCGCTGCCCCGTCCCTTTTTTAAAATCTTTTTATCTTTGCTTTAGTCTAATTGGTGTAAGAATTTTTTTCTCACTTTATTAATTCCCAGGTGGATTCTATATACCAAATTAGATCCTACTGTTCAGTAGCCTAGTGTTTAATTATTTGCAACACGCAGGGACTCCCAATAAATTTCTAGGAACACAAAAAGATAATGAACGTAATAGCTACAAATATACCTTTCACTTTTATTGGACTTCTGGTTACTTACTTACTGGAATAATTTTACTTTCTTAATAATTCCATACTAATAATGATGATGTACAAGCCACACAAATAGAACCAATATAATCAACTGTCCTTTATTTTAGTTTACTTTGTTGTTGAATATGCAGCTAATTGGCTTACTTAAATTTCGAAACTGCTACATCCACACAATTAAAAGATTTCAAATTAGGCAATATGAGAACATACTCGTCATTAAAAACTGTAAGCATATAAATCTATATTATTTTAATTTTTTATAAAAGGGGTCAACATTGTCCAACTCACCGCAATGGTTTTGTAATCACCCTCTATAAAATTTCTTAAAGGAGTGAGAAAATTTAAGGCTGAAGTTTGAATCAGTTCTCTATCTGCTGTTCCAATTCGTTTTTGTGTTTCTCCACATTTAATAAGGGCATTGCCTACAAAGAAACAAAACAGAAAAACAAAACATGGTCTGTGAAGGACAGAAAATATAAAGGTATACCAGTAATTTGACCCGTTTTAGTTACTTGTCACTTGTTCCTAAAAATAAAGGACATATATTTTACAAGTACATATAAAATTATATATACCAAATCATGACAATCCATTGCTTTTAAGTTGATTCCAACAGTTAAGTGTATAGAATAGGGTAGACCTGTCCCATAAGATTTCTGAGGCTATAATTTTTTTTTTGAGGTTATAATATTTTAAAGAGCAGATTGTCATATCTTTCTTCTGCTGAGAGGCTGTGGGTTCCAACTGCCGTCCTTTGGTTAGCTTTCTAGTGCTTAACCACTGTACCACTGTGATAGGTAAGTTTACTGTGCCAACTTGGTCAATAAACACATGTGGGATTAATAAGGTTGCAGTTTAATTAAAGAGCAGGGAGATAAATGCCTTGGTGAGTCTCACCTTTCTGTCTCTTGCTTTCCTGAATGGACCAGTGTGCTGCTACCTAGGCTTGTTCTCTGCTTCAACTTGTGAGCTACAGTTCCTGTGGGACACCCAAACCATGGTCTGTGTTGCTAAAGTTTGAGGTTCCTCAAAGCAGCCACACTGCTGGTGTACACATCACTAGAGCTGGGGACTGTTGGATCCATCTGGCTGACTGTTGATGACCTTCCCTGCTGTTTGCTTGTTGGATCCATCTGGCTGACTGTTGATGACCTTCCCTGCTGTTTGCTGCCTGTGGCTGGATTGCCTGTATTGCTCTACAGAAGACTCAGTTGTCTGCTTCCTTGACTTGTACCCAGCAAGTCAAGTTGGGAGTTGAAGGATTCCAAGTGCCTTAACTGTCTTACAGAAGTGATTTGCACTGAGCCATTTGTACTGCCCTGTTGACTAATTAGCCGTTTATTTCTTATGTTGCATCTCTTTCTCTCTCTCTCTCTCTCTCTATATATATATATATATACACACACATACATATACATATAAAATCACAAGTGTCCTGGTTTTATTTCTCTAGAGAACCCTGTCCAACACAACCATCAAAGTGCCTAAAATCATAGACACTTAAATGAAAAATAAGGAGCCTTGGGGGCATATTGGCTATGCATTGGGTTGCTAGCCAGAGTCTAAAACTACCAGCTGCTCTGAGAAAGGGCTTTCTACTCCCTTAACAAGTTACCGCCTTGGAAACTTACAGGGGCAGTCCTATCTTGTCCTAGAGCAGTAGTTCTCAATTTGGGGGTTGAAATACCCTTCACAGGGGTTGCCTAAGACCATTGGAAAACACATATTTCTTATTGTCTCAGGAACTGAGACACCGCTCCTCTATCATTCTCCAGACGATTCTGCCCACATGCATATACGCCCACACACCAGTACCCAGCGTGATGACTTACCCATGCTACACCATGCTTCATGACAAAATTTCGTCTATTTGTAGTTAGAAATAAGTTTTTCACAATATAAAATTACATATTGGTTTTGTGATTAATCACTCAACTTTAATTATGTTTAATTTATAACAATGAAAATACACACTGCATATCAGATATTTACATTACAATTCACAACAGTAGCAAAATTACAGTTATGAAGTAGCAATGTAAATAATTTTATGGTTGAGGGTCATCACAAAATGAGGAACTGTATTAAAGGGACGCAGCATTAGGAAGGTTGAGAACCACTATGAATTGACATCAACTCGATGGCAGTTAAAAGTGAAAATGTAAAACATGAAATTCCTGCCAAATCATAGTTAATTGTACTAGTTCAAATTAGTATAAGAAGTATATGTTACGTATTTGTGGCTTAAGTTTAAGTTGTATAGGCGTGCTTTAAAAGCACAATGCTCACAACATTTTAATAAGTAGATCAACTCACAATTCCTCCTGCTTTCACATGTAACCATTTTCTTAATTATTATAATTCATAGTTTATACTTAGAACTCGGGGGGTGTTCACAATGTTGAAACACATAAACCTGGATATTTAAGTAAGACAGAGTGGAAAGTAGACAGACTATCTGAGGAAACACAAGACCCACTCCCAGAATCACTTCTAATGACTCTTTAGTTATATGGGCCTACATTTTTGTACATTAGAATGAGATTAGATATGACTTTTGTGAGAAGTGGTACAGCTTGGTAGCTAAGAGTCAGTTTTTAGTTACAGATGCATCTATTTCACTGGCTGTATGATCATAGTTAAATTATTAACTATGTTATTAACTTTTCAAATCTGGTTTCTTGTCTTTCAAATAGAGAATAGAATTTACATTGTAAGCAGGGCATGTGAGAATTTACTAAAATAATGCCTATAATGAATAATGCTCACGCTACTGCCCAGAGTACTCAATTACTAACTATTATAGACTTACAAAAGCAAGAATTCATTGAAATTATTAGAAGTGCCAGCAGATGAAGCAGAGATTTAAAAAGGAAAACAAAATCTGGAAGCCTTTCCAGCATTCACACTTCACTTAGATTTTTGGCTTAGTGAACAAAGGGACTGAGTCTCCTTTATGCACCTTTATGACTCAACATCAAACCACCTCATAAGCAAATCCAATAAAACAATCTGCTTTATAACATTTATCCAAAAATTCATAACCATAAAGCTGTAGAAATTTTAAGCAATTTCAGATTTGAAATAATTATATTTTGCAGGCCATAATGTGAAAGATTTGAAGATGTACATTTTAAAGCTAGTCAATGATTTATGGCACTACACAATATTTCTTTCTGACAGAGATAACTACTAACATTTTATCTATTCATAGGATTTGTGAATGATTTGACAAACCAGGAAAACCACTTAATCTACTATTCTTCAACCAATAAGGAGAATCTCTTACAAATCTTACTGTACTCAAAAATATACACAACTGGAACAGAAGCTATAGAAATCTAAAATAATTTCATATTCTGGAAAAATAACATTTGAGGCATAATAAAGATTTTTAATTTCAAGTTTTAGAGTTATACATTTAAAAAGTCATTACAGCAATTAAGAAAGCTGGCATGGCTATGTAAGAAAACAGGAATCAAATATAATTCCAACATCAAGATAATACTAACATTGTAGAGATATGTGAGGGGAAGTAAAAATAAGAGGATTCACCCCCTTACCTTTCAATATGTACTTTAGAAAATTTGGCATTACAAATTCTTAGTCTCTGAAAAGCACATAGATCAAGAATATTTTGAATGTCATCTCTTTTGAAATATAATCATTAAGGAAGATCAAACCCAACCTTTAGTTTTCTGATAAGATTAGCAGTGTTTCAAAAGGCTCTGTGGCAATAAAGATACTAAAATATTAGCAACTTTACCTTGAAAACATATATATCCAATGTGCTGTACCCACCCCGTTACATAAAAGCATGAGATTTCTTACTATTTTTGCACTTTTTATTTATCACATTCTGACCTATTGCTTAATCGATAATAAAACTGTTGTCTTTCTCCTTTATTTTTCTGCAGAGTAGAAGTAGATTTTGTTTTCAACTATATTGGAAAATCTGCAAAAGATGGAACCTGTGTAAGCTGTAAACCTGTCAGGGGAAGGTAAACTCAACAGTGAGAGAGGCTTCAAAGAGTTTGTGGAACAATAAGATTAAGTGATAATGGAATTTTTCCATTGCAAGAGAAGGAACTTGACAGGACTACCTTCTTTTTCTGAACTTCACAACTTTTGCACCACTGACAGGGTGCAGATGTCTTATTACTTTTCCATCATTCTCTATTAGTGAAAAGTATTTAAATTTTCTCCTCTGACAGATCTCCGGGCCTTTTTCTGATTGACAATGTTGAGCTTTTTCACCATCTTTCCCCAGATGTAGTAGTTTCGATTTCTATGTATTTTAGCTGGTAAAGTCCCTGTGTATAGTCTACCACTCATCTGTTGTACTGTGGCTGTCTGTTTGTTGCTGTGATATGGAAAGCTATGCCACAGGTATTTCAAATACCAGCAGGGTCACTCCCTCATAGAAGACAGATGTGCTTAAAAACTTTTCAGAGTCCACTCTGAGGCCTAAGGTGCATCTAACTCCTAAGCTATAGAAGGTCGAAATTGTATATGCTAAAGCATATACAATATATGCTAAAGTATCTACCCACACTTCATCCTGGATACTGGGTTCTAATACAGAAGCTTTTAATTGCCAGGGGATGCTGAGTGACTTTTTTTCAGAATACATATTTTTCTGACCATAAGGCCCACCTGACCATAAGACACACTCAGTTTTTACAGCAGGAAAACAAGAAAAAAATATTCTGAACCAAATAGTAACAGTACACTAAAATGTTCTGGGCTACCATACCTTTGAACCATAAGACGCACCCTCGTCC
>PVJH01023638.1:0-34406 GCA_004026705.1 Nesogale talazaci | reverse complement strand
AGACATGCGGAGGTACTTGGCACGGTATACGTATCGGGGTCCTCAAACTATGGCCCGCGGACCACATGAGGTCCTCCGAGGGTGTTTATCTGGGCCGCTGGGTGTTTTTGCCGCCACTGCCTGCCCTTCTTAGAAGCCGATTCATCAGGGCCCACTGTGAATTTTTGCATAGTTTGTTGTTGTTGTTGTTGTTGTTGTTGTTTTAAAACTATAACCCGGCCCTCCAACGGTCTGAGGGACAGTGAACTGGGCCCCTATTTTAAAAGTTTCAAGACCCCTGATACTTTTATTGTGCCAAGCGTATGTATGTATTGTGATAAGTGATGTATGATTCCTCAATAAAATGATTTTAAAAAAAGAGGGAGAAAATGCAGACAATCTAATCAGGTACGCTTATATTTATTTATTTGGTAAGAGGGATGTATTTATAAGGGATGTTTTTTCTAACTATAGGAGCCCTGGTGGCATAGTTGTTACTTATTAGGTTGCTAACCACAAGCCAGCAGTTGAAAACACTAGACACTCAGCAGGAGGGAGTTAAGATTTTCCTCTCTCATAATGAACCATGGTGTCAGAAACTTACCGGTGACAATTCTGCCCTTCCTGCAGGATCATTATGAGTTGAAGTCAATGCTAGGACAGTAAGGGGTTTTCTGTGTTTGTTTTTTGTATAGGGAAATGATTAAATGCAAGCAAAAAACTTTTTTTTAGAGTAGAAAGTGAGGGGTATGATATTGTTTATCGTTAAATGCAAATTATGTGTGATATATTGAATATTGGGCAATCTTTACTGGGAAATATTACGAACTTTGTCTTTTAAAGACATCAGAAAAACAGAACTGAATAACACAAAATGAAACAAGAAGAATAGACGACACACCATCAAATAGAGTTGATTGGTCTTCCTTAAATGATAAGAAAAGTGCAAAATTTATGTTTTGTCAAGTATCATAAAATGCCAAATGATACCATAATAACAGTGACCACACTAAGTATGAACACATGTGACAAGGTTGGAACTGTCCTTTGATATTTTTGTTTTCCCAATGATTTTAGTGGGGGCTCTAACAGCTCTTAAAACATTCAATACATCATTTGGATCAACCATATTTGTACATATGTTTTCATCTTCATTTCCGAATATTTTCTACTTGAGCCCTTGGTATAAGCTCCTCCTTCCCCCTTCTTTTTTTAAATATATCATTTTATTGGGGTCTCATACAACTCCCCTCATGATCCTTACACACATCAATTGTGTGCAGGTCACATTTGCACACTTGTTGCCATCATCACTCTCAAAACATCCTTCCTCCACTTAGTTGCCTAGTACCAGCTCCCCCTATTTCACTGCCCTTCCCACTCCCCTTCACCCATGAATCCTTAATAATTTACAAATTGTTATTACCTTTTCATATCATACACTGTCCAATGTGTCCCTTCAGTCACTTCCTCATTGTCTGTACCCCAGAGAGGAGGTTATATGTAGATCCCTCTTCTCGGTTCCCCCTTTCTATTCCACCATCTCTCCACCCTCCCAGTATCACCACTCCCACGAGTCCTGTGGGATCATCTAGCTTAAGTTCCCCATGTTTCTGCTTCCAGTTGTCTTTTGATCTTTATCGGGACGAAACTTCACTCAGGTTCCAAGTGCCTGCTCATGATCGATATGTTCAAAACTGATAAATGCTTTCAGAGGGATAAAAGGATATTAAAACATTTTGTCTATTTTCAGAGAATGAAACTTTGGGGCAAAGCAAATTAATTTTAATAAAATTATTTACAATAAGAAGAATATGGTAGGGCTGAGCCCCCGTGGCATAGTGGTTGAGTGCAGGACTGCGGCCCATATGGTTGGCGGTTCATATCCAGCAGCAGCTTTCCAGGAGCAAGGCTGGGTCTCCTACTTCCACCAGGGGCCAGTGATGCCCACAAAAAAGAAGACTATGGTAAATAACTATAAAGACATTGGACAACTCTCACTACCAGGTTGATTATAACTCAGAGTGACCCCACAGGACATGGTAGAACTGGCCTTGTGGGTTTCTATGAACATAACGCTTTGCCTGAGGAGAAAGTTTCATCATTGACCCATTGATTGGTTTTGAACTATTGACTTCATGGTTAGCAGCCCAACGCATAACCACTAGACCACCAGGGCTGGTATAAACAAGGTGAGTCTTCAAAATTCATATGCATAGGAATATCTTAAGACTATGTAAAATAAGGCAGGTTGTGCATAATCAATCTCAAAGAATGTTATTCAAGTGTTTCTGGTGCTTATTGTTGTTTGACAACACATTGAGTAGCACACCTACATGATGACAAATAAATTTGACTCCCTCATGCTGGATAAATAGCTATCCAACTAATTAGCTGTATATGCAATAATTGTTTCCCCACACTTTGTGGTTGTGCTGATGTCGAAGTCTGTGTGTACTCAGTAAAGACTGCTTCTAAAGGTTGAAGCAGGAGTTAAAAATGTATAATTCATAGTTACCTTTGTTTTTAGATGACTTCAGCATTGTGCTTAGAAATATAAAACTGGTTTGACTGAAATTAAGACTGAAAAATGACCATACAAATTGTGTACTCAAACAAGTCACTTAGGAATTATCTGATTTGTATTTTTAAATTTAAAATAAAGTCAAATTATAGAATTTTAACTTTAAAAAGCCTTTTTTATTGCAAACACGCACTTATTATTAGTTATAAGTAATGCTTTTTGTTACTGAGAAATTATTTTCTGACAAAATTTTAATTTCCGAATTTGTAGTTTTCTCAACAAATTTGACTTTCATTGATTAACCACATCTCAAATAAAGAATTAGTTGTAAAGGAACAAAAATTGTCTTTGTTGTTTTGTTTTTTGACAAAAAATGTTCATCAGTGTTTTTTGCGAAATATTCAAATTCTCTGTGTTCTCATACAATTTTTGTGTAATTTTTCTTTATTCAGACACATATACATATGTTTTAGCCATTTTATTTGTTTTCTGCAAGAGTTAATATTTTTTAGTTGGAAGGCATGAGGGGGTTTGCTCCTGCTCCAGTGTACCATTACCAGGTAGTAGTTTGGCATGCAATTTCAGCAATTGTATAGCTGAAATGTGATTCCTTTCAAGAAACCTGAACACTGACAATTTCACTTTGCAATCAATTTACGTGGCCCTGCATAGCACCATCGTCAGCGTTCAGCCTTTTTTAAAATGTTGGCATGAACTATAGGGAGGAGAAAAAGCAAAATTTGCATATGGACGATTTTTATAAGTCATCAATTCACTAATGAATTATTTTGCCTTGTGACTATTTTTGTTCTGCATTTTGCTTGTGATATTGGAGATGTTCCAGTGACTATTGAGAAATTAGATCCACCCGAATATAGTATATGCATGCATGACTACTTCTAGCTCCTAAGAATGTCTATTCTCTTTCAGAGTGTCCTAATCCAGTAATTCTAGCACAGTTCACCTCAGACTCAATTGAGCTAGGTCAGAACCTGGATAAAGAACAGAGTGCGAGATTATTTGCATGTGGAGGTTTCTGACCGCAGTAATCAAGGAAATCTGGGTGTAGCTCCATTCCCAGGAAAGACCAGAGTCAGTGACCTTCATATACGAAGGACAGCGTGACATCGACTCTCAATTTAGATCCCATTAGAGAGTGCATGTTCACATGAAAAGGCTATGAGCAAACAAATATTTTAGGTTTCATTTATTGACTAAAGTTTTCATTTATTTATTCACTATAAACAGTGAATATTTTCTTTAGCGACAAAGAGCCTAAAAAGATAAAGGAGTGGGAGAAGAGGGAGAATTAGCTACTAAATATCCTCCCTATGAACAATTCCAAGAAACTCTTATAGACCTAAAAAGATATCTAGAGAGACAAAAATCTTACTACAAATGTAATGTAGTAAATATTTTCGAATGAAGAAACAAAATATGTTGCTTTAACATTAGTCAACTAAGTCATCCATTTATTGAAATAATTTGTTATTTGACAGACAAAAAATACCCTCCCCGCCCCCACAGACACCCTGCGGGCTTCTGAGATGATAAGGATTTGTAGGCAAAGAACAGCCAGTCTTTCTCCCATGCAGTTGCTGGTGGCTTCCACCTTCTGACCAATAAATAGTCACCACACCACCCAGGATCCCCAGTGAACCATCAATAAGGCAGAGACATGTAGTTAACATGTATCAGACCGACTTGTTCTCTTAGAGGGGAAAGCAATAACTTCTATCATTCCAGGGTGAACTGAGCATAAGGACGTATTTTGCACAGATTTAGAATGAAGTCAGTGTACATGTGATTATGAAAAACAAACTTCAATTTGCAGCAAGAAACTAATTGCAAGAAGTTAACTCCCACATGTCACAGGAAGAGTTCGATGGTTTCAAAACAAGCAAATAAAATTATATCTTACAAAGAGCACCATGCCAGTAGGAAATGTTTTGATTCTCAATTTTGAGGATTATTCATCAGAACAGAGACTTAAATGCTTTATTTAATCTCTTTCAAATCTTTGTAGATTCTGGAAATTGAAATCTTATAAGGATAGTTAATTTTTTCTTATTTCTGTAGATTTTTGATTTGCGTTATAGCATTTTAAATATACATTGGACCTATGCCTATTCAATTTCTTAAGCTTGCTAAATAATTTCATAAAGTTTTCATTTGTGCTCCTGGCACATGACCACCTTAATATTATTAATTGATTATTTATTAATAGTCATGTGCTTATTATTGTTGTGGAAGTGTCATTGCTGTGATGTGCTAGAAAGTAGTTTTCAAATCATAGTGACACTACATGAAACAGAAGAAAACATTGCTTGCTCCTGTACAATTGGAATGTTGGAGCCCATTTTTGCAGCTGCATATCCATTATTGGAGACCATCTTATCCAGGGTCTTTTTTGTTCATTCTCTTTTATCAAGCATGGTAATCTTTTCCAGAGCCTGGTCTCTCCTGATGAGATGGTCAAAGTATGTGAAATGAAGTCTCGTTATCTTTGCTTCTAAGGAGCATTTAGGCTGTACTTTTTCCAAGACAGATTTATTTGTTCCTTTGATAATCCATTGTACTTTCAATATTCTTATCAATCTCTTATACGTACATCTTATAAGAGAATCAATGCATTCATCATCATTTTTCTGTTGTTGAGGTCAAAGCTGCTGGGTCCATAAAGGTAGAGGTACAGTTTTATAAACTTAGTGCCAACTTTAAAACTTCACTTACTCAACCATAGAGCCATACCAGGTAATACAAGTATTGATGCACAAAGATCATTTGTTTTGCTTTCTCCCCACCAAGAAAAGTTCTGGAAATGTTGGCTACAATTGAGTTTATAAAATTCACAAGCGAGAAACACTTTAGGTGAAGTAGGCCTCCTAGATCAAAAGATATATGGGTTTCTCTCTGTGAGTGTGTGTTTTATACATGCGCATGCATGTGCCTCCTGTTGTCTGGTAGTGGGACGAGAAAATTATAGTCTTTGTCTGGAGAAAACAAAGAGTGACTGCTTTTGTTCAAGTTTAGCTGTCCAAAATCTATGAAGTGGGTGGCATCGCTTAGAACTGCCTGGAAATTCTGAGTCAGACGACTGATGTGTGGGGGAGGAAGGCTGCGCTTTCTGATTTTTTGACTTGATCAGTCTCTGTCTCAGGCTCAGCTGAATCCCAATCCACCAGGTTCTGCTTCTGCCACACATTAGGTCTTTACCCCCTGCTTGGCCTTCTAGGCAGTCAAGCTGGCCTTTTAGATACCAGTCCACAGATTCCATCCTCAGGGGACAGCCTCGCTGGGGGATTGGGTTAAACAAACTGAGGGCAACTTGTTCGGGCTATGTGAATGGCTCCATTTATAAAATTTGTGGGCTCATAAGCATGTTTGTGGGAATCTTGCCGTGAGATCGCTGAATGGGGAAGGATCTGTAATTTACCGTGTCAGCTCACATATCCCTCTCTTCAATATGAACATACATTGTTTCATATTGCATTTTTCACTCAAAAAGAGTGAACATGTATACTGCTACACATTTACTAATTTACTAACTTAAAGCTTTAAAAACAGTAATTGCTTACTAAGCTAAAACTCATGTCATTGTGCCAAACTAATCTGACAAAAGTCCTTTCATTGTAAACTTAGATGGGTCTCCAAAGTAGCATAGAACTGGCTTTCCTTTTCGTATCTTTGAACTCTCCTATATGACCACTCCTCCTCTCTCAGTTTGGCATGCGGCACTGGCCTGTGTACTGCTGTGACCCTGGAGAATCAGTGTTCCAGTCTGTGATTCAAAAAACTGGTGTGAGTTGGAGTCAACTCAATACATCCAATGACAAATTTTAGATGAAGACATTGTTAAACCACAGTAAACAGATATAAAATAACTTTGAGGATATTAGTTCGATTTGAAAATGTGGTGGCATTTATGAAGGGGCAGGGGTAATCTCCATAGAAGAATCAGGGAATGTGGATCCTTGAGGGACAGAGGAATGTGTTTGGTGTTGAGACAAACAGCAAGAGGGAAGGAGCATTAAAGAATTGAACCACAGCAGGAGCCATTCACATAGAGCCTTAGGTCTTCTTCTCAGTGGAGGCACTTAAATGGAATACTGACACTGAAGAAATGACATGCATACTTTATGAGCAAGGAGGATCACAGGATGGCATTTTGCACCTCCTACCTAGAGACAGTTAGATTGATAGCTCTTATAGCATTAATGTCAACAAACGGTGATCTTAAGTATAACCGAAGAAAATCTTATTTGGTTCTACTTTAATCTCAGAAATACACACATGCTCATTTCCACTGCTATAGGTACAGCTCCAATACATATCATGGAATGTCTACTTCTCCCACACCAATCCTTCACCAAAAATGGCGTCCTTCTCCAGAGACGGATTACTCTTAATGGTATATTCAAATAAGTGAGTCAAATAAATGTTCAACTGCGACCTGTAAGATTATCATTGGCTCATTTTTGGAAATAAATTGTGAGGATTTTCTTCCAAGTCTGTATTAGTCTAGGCCCTAGGAGCTTCAGTGAACTTGTTTACAATGGGTGTCCTGATATTGCTTGAAATATTGGTGGCACACTTTCTACACAAGTCATCGACGGACACAACAAACCAATAGGTTGGCTACTGTGACGATAATTTAAAGAAATTGGAAAATAACGAGTGTGGACCTGGATATAGGGAAATAAAAATATTTACAGATTGTTGGTGGTGAATATTTTAACTCACGGATTATTAATGTATACATTTTCATTGACTTTTTATAACAGCCTAATGTATTTTTTTCAAGATGACTTATAAGTTGAGGCTTTATGCTGTATTACCTTAATGAATCATTCACTATAAATTATCTACCATTTCTAGCTTAATCTATGGGGAAAATAAATGAAATTACAAAAAGCAATCTTGATCCATAATACATTTAGATTTTTATAAATGTATTCAAGTCTTTATCAAGTGCCTTATTCATACATAGCTTTCAGCAAACTTTCCTTTGATCAATCCACCTTTACCCAGCATTTACAAAAAAATGCATTTGATTTTCTAAGGAACTATCTACACTTCCCTTTTAAATGCCATTGGTTTGCTAAACATTAACATTATTTATTATTAAAACTGCCATAAACAAGTTTCAGATAATATAAAAATAACTCTTGGCAAGGATAAGCTCAATAAGGAGAGATTATGAGTGACTGGGTTGATAAATTAGAGCTTGATTAAAACAGATTACCTGGTTATCTGATAAAAGATCAACACTTCTATAGCAAGCTATCTACTAAAATACTATTTTACTCCTGATGGTAACCGCATGGAAAACCCAACCATAAGCACAATAGACTCAAATCACTGCCGTGACAAAATTCCAACCCAAAGGGACCTTACAGAGCAGAGACAAAAGGCTACCGTGGTTTCCAAGGGCAGGAAATCATTAGGGAACAGACAAGCTGACCTTGGTCCAATGGAACAGCGATTGGTTTCGAACTGCTGTGGTTACTAGCCCAACACTGGCGTACCCTAATCTGATTTTTTCCCCTCTTCTCTTTTTAAAAAGTGGTAGTTCCCAGGATTTCTGTCCTATAGAACTGTAATACAAACAATTTGCTTGTTGCAGCAGCAATAATACAGTGGATAAGATATTGAAGAACTCAATTGTACTACCAAATAACTTCATGTTTTCAGACAAACTGTTTTATTTTGTCAAAATGAACTGTACAGGTAGTAAGTAGATTATAGCTATATTTTTTATATCATTATTGCACTTTAATTACTCTTTCACTGGAGAAGGAGGGCAGAGAGAAGGAAAAAGGGAGAGAGTGTTTGTTCTAAAAAATTGGATCACTTTACTCTGGGCACTACAAAATCTTGTAGGTCAAAAATCAGATTGAAAATTTTAAAATTCTTTTGTCTGAAATCCTTAGATCAAGTATCGGGTTGAAAATTCTGTCCAAATGTCTACTCACCACTTTGAGATAGAATCCTTCTCTCTCAAGAAATCACACTTTCTTTTTTGGCCTCATAAATCTTAGAACTGAAGGATGAGGCCTACTCATTTATGGAGGTTAATTTAAAAAAAATCATTTTATTGGGGGCTCATGCAACTCTTATCATGATCAATACCTACATCAATTGTATGCAGTCCACATTTGCACATTTGTTGCCATCATCATTCTCAAAACATCCTCTTTCTACTTAGGACCCCTCTATGAGCTCCCCATATTTCCTCTCCCTCCCAACTCCACTGCCCCCATGAAACCTTAACAACTTACAAATTATCATTATTA
Source organism: Nesogale talazaci (assembly GCA_004026705.1). NCBI lineage: Eukaryota > Metazoa > Chordata > Mammalia > Afrosoricida > Tenrecidae > Nesogale > Nesogale talazaci. Next base: position 25,607 of record PVJH01023638.1, on the reverse strand, counting down.
GGTCATATTAGTTCCCTTTACCCACTTCCCTGTTGTCTGTACACCAGGGAGGAGGTTATATGTAGATCCCTGAAATTGGTTTCCCCTTTCTACTCCACTTTCCCTCCACCCTCCTGGTATCACCTCTCTCACCAATATTCCTAAAAGGATCATCTATCCTGAATTCTCCATGCTTCCAGCTCTATCTGTACCAGTGTACATTCCCTGGTCTGGACTTGTAAGGTAGAATTGGGATCATGATAGTGGGTTGGAGGAAGCATTTAAGAACTAGAGGAAAGTTGCATATTTCATTGTTGCTGCACTCTACATTGACTGGCTCATCTCCTCCCTGTGACCCCTTTGTAAGGGGATGTCGCTTCACCCATTGATGTGCTTTGGGTCCCATATCTGTACTCCCCCTCATTTATAATGATATAATTTTTAGTTCTTTGATGCCTGACACTGGATCCCTTGGACATCTTGTGGTCACATAGGCTGGTGTGCTTCTTCCATGTGGGCTTTGTTTCTTCTGAGCTAGAACACCACTTGTTTACTTTCAAGCCTTTAAGACCCCAGACGCTATATCTTTTCATAGCCGGACACCATCAGTTTACTTCACCACATCTTCTTACGCACATATTTGTTGTCAGCAATCATATCGTAAAGGTGGACATGCAATGTCATGATTTTTAGTTCTTTGAAACTTGATAATTGGTTCACCTGACACCTCGTGGTTACACGAGCTGGGTTACACAAGCTGGTGTTCTTCTTCCATGTGGGCTTTATTGCTTCTGAGCTGGATGGCTGGTTGTTTGCTTTCAAGCCTTTAAGACCCCAGACATTACATCTTTTGATAGCTGGGCACTATCAGCTTTCTTCGCCACTTTTGCTTATGCACACATTTGTCTTCAGTGATCATGTCTGGAAGGTGAGCATCATGGAATGCCAATTTAATAGAACAAAGTGTTCTTACAATGAAGAAGTACTTGAGTGGAAGTCCAATGCTCATCTGCTGACCTACTACTAACCCTATAAGTATATGCCATAGATCTATTTCCCTTTCATCATATATACATATATTCACCTCTGTACATGCCTGTATTTAGACCTCTCCATATGCCCTTTACTCCCCAGTTCTTTCTTCTATTTCCTTTTACATTCCTCTTGTCCCACCATCATGTTCATCCTTCATTTGGGTTTCAGTATTTTCTTTCTGTTACATTATTCTTGATCAGTTCCTATCAGGCCTCTCACACTCACCTTGTCACTGATTTTGAATCACTTGTTCCATTATCCTTGGATTGATCAACACCACCTCCTTTCCCCTATATCCCATGCACCCCCCTCCCCCCCAAACCCAAACCATCACGCCCATCGTTTTTTCCTTACGGAGTGTAATTTTTTAATGATTCTTTTTTCTTTCTGAAAGTTGACCATTAGGCTTACTATTTGAACCTTATATAGAAGCTAATCTCATTATAGACATTTTTAATATTTTGCTTACTTACAAATTCAAGATAATGCCTATTCTCCTTGAGTATTGGTTGTTCTGTTTGTTTCTGTTTGTTTCTCTAGCCATTGTCTCCTATGCTGCTGTTTGGTGACAGGATGTGATCTACTGATAGGTTAGCTAATGTGTAAGAGTTCTCCAATTTTGATCTAGCTAAATAAGATAAGCTGGACAAACAGTCTGGAGGTGAAAGCCACAAGACTTATGATTCCAGAGCTTGGGAATGGGAAAAGGGCAGGAAGGGGAAAGGAGTTGATGTTGACCAGCCCAAGAATAAGAGAATAACAAGTGATTCAAAATCAGTGACAAGGTGGGTGTGATGGGTAGGTTTGTTATGCCAACATGGCCACAGAAGATTGGTGGGTCTGTTGTGATGGCATGGCCAATGAACACGTGGGATTAATTGAAGGGCAGATATACTAAGTGCTCGGCAAATCCCTCCCTCTCTTTTGCTTCCAGATCTTTGGACCGGAGAGCTGCCTTGTTCGTCCTGTGCCTCGACCTCCAAGCAACACTACCTGTGGGACACCTAACCGTACTGTGTTGCTGTGAGTTGAGGATCCTTCAAGCCCTATTTCACCACGCTCCTGAGATATACATCTCTTGAGCTGGGGACTGTTGGACTCTGTCATCTGGCTGACTGTTGGCGATCTGCTCTGCCGTTTGTTGCCTGTAACCAGATAGCCTGAATTGCTCTACAGAGGACTACTCAGCGGCCCTCAAGATTTGAAGGACTGCCAGTCTTCTAGTTGCCTCACGCAAGTGAGTGGCACCGAGCAATCTCTATTACTTTATAGTTAACTTTTTCTTTCTTATCTTATATACTTTTCTCAATATATAAATATATAAAAAGAACTACTAGTGTCCTGAATTTTATTTCTCTAAGAGAACCCTGCCTGACACAGTGGGTGAAAGAAGTCTGATAGGGATTCATCAAGAATAATATAACAGAGAGAAAAATACTGAAATCCAAATGGAGATTAAGCATGATAGTGGGACAAGAGGAAAGTAAAAGGAAATAGAGGAAAGAACTGGGGAGTAAAGGGCATTTATAGAGGTTTAAATACAGGCATGTACATAGGTGCATATATTTATATGTGATGATGGGGAAATAAGTCAACGAGCATATACTTATAGGGTTAGTAGTAAGGCAGCACATGGGCATTGGATTTTTCTACTCAAGTACTTAGTGCAAAAACATTTTTTTTTATTAAATTGGCATTCCATGATGCTCACTTTCCAGACATGATCACTGAAGAAAAATGTGTGCATAAACAAAGGTGATGAAGAAAGCTGATGGTGCCTGGTTATCAAAAGGTGTAGCATCTGGGGTGTTAAACACTTGAAAGTAAACAAGCCCCCTTCTAGCTCAGAAGCAACAAAGCCCACATGGGCTAAGCACACCAACTTGTGGGACCATGAGGTGTCAAAGGGATCAGTTATCAGGCTTCAAGAACTAAAAAGCATAATTTTACTTGTTCACATTCCTGATATGATAGCTAATGACAAATGTGTGCATAAGAATGCGGTAAAGAAAGGTGATGGTTCCTGGCTATGAAAAGATGTAGCATCTGGGGTCTCAAAGGCTTGAGTAAACAAGCGACCATCCAGCTCAGAAGCAACAAAGTCCACATAGAAAAAGCACACCATCCTGTGTGACACCAAGGTGTTGAGGGGATCCAGTGTCAGGTGTCAAAGAACTAAAATTATATCATTATAAATGAAGGGAGTACAGATTGAAGATCCAAAGCCCATGAATCAGTGAAGTGACATCCTTTCACAGAGGGGTTGCAGGGAGGAGATGAGCCAGTTAAAGTACAGTGTAGTAACAATTAAATATGCAACTTTCCTCCGGTTCTCAAATGCTTCTTCCCACCCACTATCATGATTCCAATTCTACCAGACAAATCCAGCTAGACTAGAAGTCTACAGGAGTACACAGGAGTTGGAAACATGGGGAATTTTGGAGAGATGATATCCCTCAAGAGTGGTGATATTGGGAGGGTGGAGGGATGGTGGAATAGAAATGGGGAACCAATTTCAGGGATCTACATATAACCTTCTTTCTGGGGCATGGACAACAAGGAAATGCTTGAAGGAACACATTGGACAGTGTACAATCTGAAAAAGTAATAACAATTTGTAAATCATTAAGGGTTCATGGAGTTGGGGAAGGAAGGAAAATATGGGGAACTGGTACTGGGGGCCTAAGTGAAAGGAAGATATTTTGAGAGTGACGATGGCAACAAATGTGACCTGCATACAATTGACGTATGTATGGATTGTGATGGGAATTGTATGAGCCCCCAATAAAATGATTCATTAAAAAGGGGGGGAGGGGGAAAGAAGAGCTTATACAAGTCCTTATACAAGGACTCAAGTGGAAAATATTTGGAAATGAATATGACAATATGTGTACAAATATGTTTGATACAGATGATGTACTGGAGGTTTAAGAGCTGTAAGATCCCTCAATAAAATCATTGAAAATAAATAAATAAATTACAATACTAAAATAAAATTTAAAAAGAGTTCTGCAATTTTGAGTTAATTTTCCTAACAGACTTGCATGATTCTATTGCATATCTCTGTGTACGTATGAGCAAGCTATTCCGTTGGCAACTTATTTAAAGCTACCCTAGTATCAGTGGTTCAGACATAGATTAGCTGCCTTTCGAAGAACATTCCAACTTTTCTTCAGAAATAGCTCTCTTTGTTGTTATGGTTAGGTGCCATCAAGTTGGTTCCACTTTGTAATGACCACGCACTTAGCAGAAATGAACACTCCCTGGCCCTGCCCTATCCTCATAATGACAGTAGCTTTGGAACTGATTGCTTCAACCACTGTGGAATCCATGTGATCAGGAGTCTTCCTCATTTTGGGGCTGCCCCTTCACTTTACTGAGCAAAGCTATCTGATGGATGCAATTTATTTTGCAAACATCAGGTTGGGTTGAGAGGGCTTCCAGAGGATTGTCAAGCTCCTTGAACGTATAATCTTTAATTAAATTCCAAAATACTGCCCAACAAACTGGCTGTTGGATCAAGAGGAGACTGCTCTAATGTGTAAAGAGAGTACCCCAGTCTTCAGATTATGAGTTTTGGGGGACATTAAATGTATAGTGCGCCAAACTCTTTTACTGTTAAAACTTCTCCTATTTCAAAGTGTTACATACTCCCCAAAATTAAAAAGAAGATATAATAAACAAGCTCAATCGGATCATTGGGAATGATTGCTTTATCTCTCAAAAAATAATATAAGTTTCTTCAAGCATCCCCAATAATAACTTAATGGTATCGCCAGGAAGTTTTATGATCCAAACTGTTTAGACTCTCCCTACTTCAGTCAGCTTGAATCCAACAGCCAAATGGGATTTCTGCAAGCTAAATTCCAAGTAGGAAGATTGGCTACATTCCACTCTCCTAGGGTGGGGAATTCTGCCAAATTCTTGCAAGCAAAGAGTACTCTGTACTCTTTGATGAGAAAACTGAAGAAGCCAACTCAGTGTGGTTAACATCTTTGATTTGGAATGGAACTTGGAGGCACTGAGCCCCTCCACTCCATCCCCAACTCTCAGAAGGTAAAGGGGATCTCTTACTTAGGATTTCTACCTATTTTCAAAAAATTCCAGGGAGCCTTAGCTCCTAGTCAGTAGAAACATGATTATATGAAAAATGCTTAACTTGTAAACATAATACATGTGACCCCATGGGTATGATGTGACAGAACCATAGCAATTTCAATCACCTTGCATAAAAGCTGTTCAATGGATAAAGATGATGCAAGAGAAATTTGCACCTTTGAATTACAGTGTTGGTGAATGAGAATCAATATATAATCAACTGCTGAAAAAAATAACATATCTGTCTTGGGAGAAGTACAGTGAGAATGCTTCTTTGAAGTGAGTATGGCAAGGTTTTATCTCCCTTACCTTGGTCATATTATGAGGGGGTAGGTGCCAGTCCCTAGAGGAGGCTATCCTGTTTGATCAGTAGAAAGGCAGTGAAACAGAGAAAGACACTACAAAGATGGGATGCTAGAGTGATTGCCATGCTGGGCTCAAACATAGCAATGGTAGTGAGGAGGGTACTGGGCCAGATAGCATAACCTGGCAGTGCTTCATTCTGTTGTACATAGTCAGGTCATGATAAGTCCGAACTCACCGGATAAGACCTAGTATCATCATCATCAACAACAACATGGGTGGGATGCACTCTTGTCTGTCAGTTTGTCACAGTATGGTCGCTTGTGTGTTGCTGTGATGCTGGATGCAATGTCATCAGTATTCAAATATCAGCAGGGTCGCCTAAATTGAACAGATTTCAGCAGAGCTTCCAGACTAGAAAGAATAAAATTCTCACTTCAGTGGAAGTAGCCACTGAAAAACTTAGAGATAGCACTGGAACCTTGTCAGACAATAAAAACCTCATGAAAAACAGAATAGGGAAAACTGAGTAAAAATTAATGCTGGTGTGATGGGTAGGTTTGTTATGCCAACATGGCCACAGAAGATTAATGGGTCTGTTGTGACGGCACAGCCAATGAACAGGCGGGATGAATTGAAGGGCAGATATAGGAAGGGCTTGGCAAGCCCCGCCCTCTCTCTCTCTGTTGGTTTCCGAATCTTCGGACCAGAGAGCTGCCTTGTTTGTCCTATGCCTCAACCTCCAAGCAACACTACCCATGGGACACCTAATCATGGACTGTGGAGGATCCTTCAAGCCCTGCTTCGCCACGCTCCTGGGATATACATCTCTTGAGCTGGGGACTATTGGACTCTGTTATCTGGCTGACTGTTGGTGACAGTTGGTGACAGTTGGTGACTGTTGCTCTGCCATTTGCTGCCTGTAACCAGATAGCCTGGATTGCTCTACAGAGGACTATTCAGCGGCCCTCAAGAATTGAAGGACTGCTAGTCTTCTAGTTGCCTCATGCAAGTGAGTTGCACCGAGCAATCTGTATTGCTTTATAGTTAACTTTTTCTCTTTTTATCTTATATATCTTTCTCAGTATATAAATATATAAAAAGGCATTACTAGTGTGCTGAATTTTATTTCTCTAAGAGAACCCTGCCTGACACAGCTGGTAAAGAATATTGACAATACCCTAGACAGACAAAAGAACAAACACATCTCTCTTGGAAGGAGTACAGTAAGAATGTTCCATAAAGGCCATGTGCTTCAGACATATTGCCAGGTAAGACCAGTTCTGAAGAGAGTCATCATGCATTGCAAAGTGGAGGGACAGTGAAAAAAGACTGTTGACCAAAAGGATTGACACAGTGACTGCAACAATGGACCCAGCCTTAAGAACCATTGTGAGGATGGTGTGGGCTTAGCAGTGTTTTGTTGTTCATGGAGTTGTTCTGAGCAGGAACTGGTTGGAGAGCACCTAACAACAGTGCCTAACAACAACAGTAAGTCTGACAGGAGACAGAATTGAATCAATAGAACCTGGCAACACCAACAGCATGTCTGTCTATTTCTATAATTATATTTTCTTCTCCTTTTCTTGTTTCTTCTTTTTCTTCTATTTTGAGAATTGACTCTCCCAGTATGGTTTGATTTTTTGAAGAGCTATTATCTTTTCTCTTTCAGTTTATAGCTGTAGTGACAAAATATCTACCTGATTTAATCCTCACGGTATAAGAAAGGACTTGATGATTAGCCTCTCAAGCACGCAGCGGTCTACTTGGGAAATGCAAATTTTCTGAGAGGTTATGTACTCTTAATTCTCTGTTTTTGACTGAGAAACATGACAAGATAGTCATATCTAGCAGTCTTATACAGGCACTTTCATAAATGGAAGCTTATGTTAACTCACCAAAGACAAATTGAAAACCCTTAGCTCTTACCCAGTACCAACAAGAATCTCTTCATCCAGTAACTCTTATTTAAAAAAAAATCATTTTATTGGGGGCCCATACATCGTTTTTCACAATACATAAAAAAGCATACTGTGTCCACCCAGTAACTCTTTCTTCATGTGAAATCAAATAAGTTATCCAGCCCTGCACTTGAATCATATATATAATGAGTATACTGTACATAGCCTGGTTAGTACTCTTCCTTGTAAGTATATTATTCTCATCTCTCTTGTGTGGATATTTTTCTGTTACTGACAACATTGTACTTCAGGACAGATTTTGATATGTTCTTTATGGTTAAAAATGTTACACCATTCATCTCCAATTTATCATTTTGACCTTGGTAGATTGCATGACTATATGATTCAAAATGCCAATACTGACCTCTAGTTCAGTGATATCTAGGAGATTGATCTTCAATGTTTCATTTTAATTTTTGCAATTTCCAATTCACCTTGATTCATACTTGAAGCAACATCATATAGATCATGCTTCAATTATTGATAGATGTTTGCAATGTTTCCTTTCATTTTTAACGGTGCCACATTAGTATAGACACTTAAATCTTGACTTCATCCACATCATAAAGGATGACTCAGTTATCTTTTGTGTGCCTTCTGATCTGAGGGACTTATCTTTAAGCACTCTATCAGACAAGTTCCCATTTCTCTCCACAAGACTTTATATGGTGGTTATGGCTATTATTTAGTTAACTACTTATTTAGGAAGTAGATCACCAAGTCCTTCATCCTACTCTGCCTTACTGGAAGCCCTGTTGAAACGTTTCCATGATGATGACCTGCTTGCTTGGTAAACTGATGTCGCAGTTTCCAGCACAAAACACAGCACCACCAGAAGACAAATGGACAAATGGCTAAAATAATCAATTTTTATAACTAGTGTTCAAACTTGCACATCAACCACTAGTGCCAAAGATGAAGAAATTGAAGATTTTTACCTAATTTCAGCACTTTGAAATTGATTAAGCATACTTGGATAATTATGGATGGATGCAATTAGAAAATATAAACACAGAAAAATCAGCAGTTGGAAAACATGGTCTTGGTGATAGAAACAATACTAGCCATATCACAATAGAATTGTACCAGACCAAGAAACTATTCATTGCAAATAACCTTTCTCCTGCAATACAATTGTTACTATACATGAGGACATCTCTGAATGGAGTCAAATAGAGTATATCAATTTGAGCTATACATCTATGCCTCAAATAGACTGCATTTTGGCTCAAAAAGACTACATTGATGGAAAGATATGATGGAGAAACTTCAAGTTTTAAGGTAGCACAGATTGGTTGTGGGAGTTTGTGGGCTGTGTACTCTGAAAAGAATGAAAAGAAACTAAGGTGCTGTTGAGTAAGTGCTGTTCATTCTAGCTAACATTTAAAGCAAAAGGGTTCCAGCACCTGGACCTACTGAGAAGTCACGTAACTCCATCAAGCAGGGTGGAAATACTTTACACCAGAAACAAATGAATCTCTCCCTACAATAGAACACCAGGAGAGAGTTCATATGAGAGAATGAGAGATAGAAAGTGCTTCCCATCTTCATCATAGAAAAGACAAACCCATCATTTATGGCCTGGTCCATAGTTAGAAGAAGAAAAAAAAACATATATGTGTGCTGTGAGCTACAAAGATGCTAGGTCATCTCAAACTTGGCATAAAAGGCAAAGGAACCCAATCGAAGGAATCATTCAGAGCTACAACCCCAAAGACAGAGGATGCTGATACATTGTCAAATCAGTCACAGCAGGGCAAAGAAGCCAGAGACTTAAACATTCAGAAAAAACCTCACACAGAACTCATAATTCAGAGTTCCGAAAATATAAGGCGAGTACTACCATCTAGTAGAGTGTAGAAGATTTTTAAAAATCCAAAATGCACTGCCATTGGGTTGTGTGACTGACATTGACCCTACAAAGAAAGATGAGAGCTGCTCAAGTTTTTTGTTTCCAAGGCTCTCAACCCTTACGGAAGCAGAAACCTCATTCTTTTCCCATGGAGAACCTGGTAGGTTTGAATTCATGACTCTGCAGTTAACAGCTCAACATGTAATCTACAACATCAGAACTCCTTACAAAAGAAGATAGCAGAACTAAATCTAACAAATAAAACCATCTTGAAAATCATAAAATTTAGACTTTAAAATATGGTTTGAGGATATAAAAGTTGTTCAAGTTTAATAAAAACTGTAAAACATAATGTAAAATAAAGAACAAGCAAAAGGAAAATATTAAGAAGAAATGTCTGTTATGGAGACCAGAATCATTTGTTAAAAGGACACCAATGGACAATGGTGCTAGCTGTTTTAAATAAAGGGCATACAGGAAACAAAGTGAGATCAGACGATAAATTGAGAAATTCCATTTAAGAAATGACATATGAAAAAGAGAGAGAATGAATTTCTGGAATTGAAGTATAACGCAACTGAACTAGAGCATGCTAGAGAAACACCCAGCAAGATCACCTGGATTAGGACCTCACACACATTTATGGAAAGAAAAAAAACGTGCGTAATGTTCTCCCTAGAATTGGGGATGGTGAGACAACATCTCGTATACGTTGAGCATGCGCTTAGGAGGGACCAGTGCCTGGAAAAGGCTTCATAGAGCAAATAGTCGTTAAAAAAAGGAAGAACCTCAATGAGGTGGATTGGCAGCAGCTGCAGCAATGGACTCAAACATCACCATTAGGCGGATGACAGGGCAGGTTTTCTTCTGCTGTCCAGAGCTTCACCGTGAGTCAGAACTGGCTTTGAGGTGTCGAACAACGAGAAACACCCAAGACAAACAAGGTTCCTGACATCTGCCTTCCTCCTCCTGCTCACCTGCTTGGGCCTCTTTCAGTGCTGGTGATAAATGACCAAAGGCATGATACACCATCTGTCTTCAACCTCAGCCCAAAGACTCTCAACTCTATGCTCCTCTTCACAAGCAGTCATCCTTAACAAAGACATTCAGCTTTACTCATTCTGTGGGCCAGGAAACCTCAACACTTAGTCTTGGGTTCTAACTCTTGTTTCTCCTCAGCCCTCCTCTGACACTCCTTTGCCGCCTCTGGTGTTAGTGCTTTCTGTACACGGACATAGAGCACTCAATATGTTCTAGGAATCTTAGAGTCCAAAGGTTGTACTGCAACCCTAGCTTATCAGTCTTGATCGTGGTGAGAATTCATCCATTGAACTTAGGATGCAGAGGAAGAATGTTGAAAGTACCCTGGACTTACAGAGGAACACATAAATAGGTTTTGAAGGAAGTACAGTTAGAATGTTTCTTAGAAGTAAGGATGGTGAGATTTTATATCACATACTTACGATATGCTATCAGAAGTAACCAGTTCCCGGAGAAGTACATCATTGAATATCAAGGAATAGTGAAAAAGATGAAGGCCTTCAATGAGGTGGATTAAAAAAATGACTGCAACAATAGACTCAAGCATCGTGACTTTGTGTACAGCAATTATAGCACAGGTTAGGCAACATGGCATACAGCAATACACAAAGACACTAAGTGTTGGAACCAATTCAGTAGCCCCTACAACAGCTAGTTAAGAAGTCAATCTTCAATAGCAACCGTATATGCTCATGTGTAAGTTGAGGTTTTAAAAAAAATCATTTTATTGAGAGCTTTTACAACTCTTATCACAATCCATACATCCATCCATTGTATGTCAAAAACATTTATACATTTGTTACATTTATAATTCTCAAAATATTTGCTTTCTACTTAAGTCCTTGGTATCTGCTCCTCAATGGTAAAACGGGACACCATTGACAGGGGGGTGCGGGAGGTAGAGGGGGTAAATTCCCTTCCCATTCTCCTTCCAAGCTTGTTGTGCATTCTTCCCAAAAATCAGGAATTTTTAAAATGGCAGATGCAGGAAAAATTGTTCAAAAGCAGGACACCTGGTCACTTTACCCTTCACCCACTTTCCTGTTGTTTGTTCCCCACGGAGGAGGTTATCTATGGATCCTTATAATCAGTTTCCCCTTTCTACCCCACCTTCCCTCTATCCTCTCAGTATCGCCACTCTCCCCATTGGTCCTGAAAGGATCATCTGTCCTGGATTCTGTGTTTCTGGCTCCAATCTGTACTACCAGTGTACATCCTCTGGTTCAGCTGGATTTGTACAACAGAATTGGAATGAAGATAGTTGGGGTGAAGCAGGAAGCATTTAAAAACTAGAAGAAAGTTGTGTGTTTCAATGTAGCTACAGTGCAACCTGACTACTCCTGGTGACCAGTCTGTAAGGGAATGTGCAGTTGTTTTTAGATGGGCCTTAGGTCCCCAATCTGCACTCCCCCTCATTTACAATGATATATTTGCTCTTTGATGCCTGATACCTGACCCCTTTGACACTCAAGGTCACACAGGTTGGTATGCTTCTTCTATATGGACTTTGTTGCTTTTGAGCTAGATGTTTACCTTCAAGCCTTTAAAACCCCAGATGCTATATCTTTTGATAACCGTGCACCATCAGCTTTCTTCACCACATATGCTTATGCACACATTTGTCTTCAGCGATCATGTTGGGAAGGTGTATAAGCCAAGTTTTTCAGCATGTTTTTAATGCTGTTTTTGTGGTAAAGTTAGGTGCCTCAGCTGATATTTGAGCCAGCTTATACTCGAGTATACACAATATATATTATACCTATTATTAGTATTCACTTTTTAGTGGCTAATTGACTTAAAGTTGTCCCTGGTTATGAGCTCAATTCCAGTCTTGAAGGGTGTAAAAGGGGCAGAGAATAGTACAACTATTTCAAAAAGCTATTTGAATTAGAATTACATATTTTTTTCTAAATTCCATAGCATGCATATTTCTTTTACTTCTAATTAAAGACTAAGATCAATTGTCAGTCACCTCTTCCGTAAGATCCTTTCAGAATCCTCCACATAAAATTTTTCTTTACCTTCTCAGAACTTCACTAGCACTTGTCAGCTCCAATTCATAGTGACCCTATACCCAGAATAAAGTGCTACCTGGTCCTTTTTTAGCTACACAATTATTGTTCTGGTCTATCCTATTATTGTAGTATCTGTCCTCCCATCTTGCAGAGGGTCTTCTTCTTTTCATCTTCCCCTCTACTTTACCCAAAATAATGTCCCTTTCCTGGGGCTGACGTGTCTTGACAATAGTCGCCAAGTATATGCATCAAGGTCTCATGAATCTTGCTTCTATAGAGTACTCTGCTTCTTCCAAGACAGCCCAGTTTGTTCTCTAGCAAACCATGAACTTTCAGTGTTCTTTGTCAGCACAATAATTTGAATGCATCGATTCTTCTTTGGTCTTCTTTATTCAATGCTAAATTTTCTTATGCATAAGAGGCAAAGGACAGTCCTATGGTTTGGGTCAGGCACACCCAAATCCTTAAAACCGTAGTCTTGTTTTTCAATACTTTAAAGAGATCTTGTGCACCATTCTTGCCCAATATAGTTGTAAGTTGTTTAATCTCTTGACTCCTGCTTCATGAACAAGGATTGTGAATGCAAGCAAGAAAAATTCCTGACAAATTAAATCTTTTCTCCATTTTTCATGATGTGACTACCCACTTGTAATGATTTTTCTTTTACATTAAATAGTAATCCATACTAAAGGCTATACTTCTTGCTCTTCATAAGTATGTGGTTGGAGTCCTATTCTCTTTCACCAAGAAGAGTCCAACACCAAGATTGGAGGAAGGCTTATGAACAACTTTCATTAATATCCAGTCTCTTGAAAACATTTTAAATCATTCATAGATTATGTAACATTGAAGATAAGAATTGTATCTACAAGAAAAATTATGTTTGATTTCAGGGTCATACTTTGCATAGCAATTGTTTAATAAATGATTTTTTTGGAAGAACACTTATATAAAACAGCATTAGAACACACAGATTTATGCATGAAAGGAGACAAATTCTTTCCAAAGATGTTAGCAGTAGAATCAAGGCTAGACTCATGTAGTGCCAGCTCATTCTTAGAGTTGAAATGTTGTTTTCCCTGTTGAGTTAAAAAAGAGGAAGGGGCGAGCAGAAACAGAATTTATGCAGAATCAAATTCTTTAATCATAAAAGTTAGCATCCTCTATGACAAACTGGAGTTTACTTTTATGCTCTAAGAGAAAATCCAAGGAAGAATCTTGGTTTTTCTAGTGATGTATTACCTATCAAAATAGGTCATACATTTTTGATGACTTTTCTTTTTATTCAGTTTTGGAGCTTAACAGTTGAGTCATTTGGACAAGAATAGCTAATGACATAAGATCATCTGACCCATGAGGGTGTCTTTGTGTTTGTGTGTATGCATTAAGCAATTCATCATAGGCTATTTCTTTGGATCACTCACATAGGGGATACCATCCAATGCTACCATCCAGCATGCACATATAATAGAGAAAGATGAATTCTCTGTTATATGTGCATGCTGAAAACAAAAGACAAGTTGGAAGCAAAAGACATTTTGCTTTTGTCCTTCCAATCCATAGTTTCAAAATAGAGCAGTATCATGGTTTTAAAAATTTTTTGACTTAATATAAGAGCCACCTCCCCCAATCACATTCAATTGTAGGATTAAAATAAGAAAAAAAAAAAACCTTCACTGTTGTTGAGTAAATTCTGGAACATCTTGACCCTTTCATACAGAGTAGAGATGCCGCTGTGTATTTCCAAGACTGTAACTATTCTGTAGGAAGCCTAATCTTTCTCCTTCAGAGTGACTGATGATTTCAAAGTGCTAACAGTGGAATGTATAACATTCACCACTACCAGGGCTCTCAATTCCCAATACGATTTGTGTCTAGATGCTAATTCTTTTGATTTTCTGTTTCATTCTTGTATGGCCATCATAATAAAAACATCAGCAATTGCAACTGAGTATCCAAAAACAAGTAGGCATGGACAGAATGATTGCAGTGTAACCAGGAAAGGGTGAACAAAGCTTGGCTCCTTTCAGCACCTCAGTGAATGCTGTCTGCAGCCTCCCCAATTGCAGAACAAAATTGAACTGATTCCTTTTTAACAAAAAAAAAGCAATCTTGATCTTTTATCAGAAAAAGTTACTTTCCTTCTATCAAGATAGAATTTTTACAATACTTTATTATTTTGTGGTCAATTTGCTATTGCAATCGAATATATTTGTATATCAAAATAGAAGGCGATGACCTGAAAAATCATTTTAGGAGATAGGCAATGAAATAAAAGTAAATTTTGTTCTTAAGAAGGTGCCAGTCAATTAAATGTAAAGGCATTGCAGAGCAGGCTTGGACTCCTGGCACCATTGTGTAAAACAGGGCAGAGCATTGACAAGTGCAGTTGTGCCATCCTCTTCTTTGATTTTCATTTGCATCTATTGTTTCAGCTCTGGCATTAATCCATCTCCAAAGTAGGAGATTCCCTACGTTGCTCTGACCCTATCATTTTCTAGGAACTGATCTTTCTTAATGATATACACAGGGTAAGGTAGATGAAGTCTCACCGTCCATGTTTCTATGGAGTATTCTGGTTGTATTGCTTCTAAAACTGATTTATTCACTCATCTGGAAGTTCATGGAGCATTCAGTATACTTCACCAATACTTTTCATGTATCAATTCTGTTTCCTTGCTTTCCTTTTTATTACACAATTATGCAATATCCATGAAAGAAAGTAACATGCCTTACCTTTGCGCTCTATTTTGATTATTGTAAACAGACTACTGTCTCTGAAATCCAATCAGACAAACCGAGGATCCTAGGAATGAGAACCGCAAACAGCACATAGTAAACTGTTGAGACTCTGAGTTAGCTCTCTTCAAAGAAATGACTACACATGTCTTTTCATAAAGAAAAGTTAAGGATCATTAAGGTTTGAACTATGCTCGTGGACAGCCACCCAGAGGAATATTCTATCAGCAAAATACCATTCCAAAGATAAACTTTGATTCAGGCTTAGTTTATTTTCTCCATGCCTATTTCACAGAAATAAGGACTACCAGGGAAATGCACAGACTGTATTATTCCCAGTATTGTATCATCATTCACAAACTCAACACTCAAATGATGCCGAGAAGCCCCACATGACTTCTGGCACTTTCCCATTATTTCTTTATCTGACACCCCACTTTCCACTTTGTATAAAATTATGTCTAATGTCCATTTTTCTACTCTCAGGTATAAAAGCACACATATGTCATATCCTTCTTCTTTCTTGTTCAATAGTGAAAGCACTCTAGCCTCTATATACGGCTTGTTTGTTCTGGATAGTTTGTAGCCTCAAGCAGTTTTAAAAATTCATATGCTATTAATTAGTTCTACAACCTTGTATCTACAATCTCTCACTCTCAACTGGAAATAGCTCACCCAGAGTTAGGAAGGAAGAAAAATAAATACTTTCTCTTTTACTTTACATCTCACCTCTCAATGATAACTATATTACCATTGAGTTTCTTATGTGTGAATTTTCATGGTGTTGGCTGTGTTTAAGGCAAGTGTACAGAGAGGTGGGGTAGGGGCAGGAAGGAAGCCATAAATCTGTTTATCCTTTCTAAAAACAATGTTGGACAAACGAATAAGTCTGATCAATAGGTTTTCTATTATATATATAGAATTTATAATAGATATCTATCTACAACAAACCATTAAGAATATAGCACTTGTCCTGATATCAAGTTTCAATCCTCCTGATGGATCTTAGAGTATTGCCTCTGTCTTTGACTTGAAATTCCCCGTGTCTCTTTTTAGTGGCCTGGATTGTTCTCTTCCCATCAGACTGTTATGTGCCAGAACACTCCTTTCTTAAGACACTTATTGATTTATCCATTCAACAGACATTCATCGGGCATCTATTTTGTGTGCCAGACCTTGTTCTAAAAAACTGAATATATGATGTTGGACAAGAGAGATGTAAATGGCTTACATTTTTTAAGGAAAAGAAAGTAATCACTGACACATAGCACTGCTGGAGACATCAGTGGAGACACGGTGTGGGAATTGCACCCGATCTGACCCCACCACACTGAGGAAAAACACTGAGGGTGTGCAGCAGCACAGCAAGGGGAGTAGAGCAACAAATTCCCCAGAGAATCCCCAAAATAGACCTTGGACCCAGGGCATGGCACCCAAACAGACTCTACTAGAAAACACTCCTGAAGGTCAACAAACAGGCCTTACAATATGTACAGGGTCTTTGTGGGTTTTTTTTGGCCTTGGTTTTGTTGCTGTTTTGTTTTCTTTTGTTGCTATATATTCCTTTGTCCTTCTCTTTGTGCATATTATTTTCTCTGCAGGTGTATCAAGATAGGATATGCGGGATAAACAAACTGGAAGCAAAAACAATGGACCAATGGCTCCAGAAGGACATGGAAGAACAGGCAGGGAGGGAAAGGAATGGTGTTAAGAAACCCAGGGAGAATGGAAAAGTAAGGGATCTAAAATCAATGGCGAGGAGGGTATAGGAGACCTGGTTAGGCTTGATCAAGGGAACTGTAACTGAGAGGAGTTAATGACACCCAAATGGAGACTGAACATGATAAGGGGACAAGAGGAAAGTAAAAGGAAACAGAGAAAAGAAACAGAGAAAAGAATCAGAATAAAGGATATATATATATGTATATATACACACACACATATATATCACACACAGAGAACTATGTACTCACATCTATATTTAAGAATTGAGGCTGCAGGTGGACATAGGACCTCGACTCAAGTACTCCCTCAACACAAGAAAACTGTTCTGACAAGCCGGCATTCTGTGATGCTCACCTTCCTGACACAGTCTCTGAAGACAGAATGGGTGCATCAGTTAATGTGGTAAAGAAAGCTGCTGGTGCCCAATAATCAAAAGATATAGCATCTGGTGTCTTAAAGGTTTGAAGATAAATAAATCCTCATCAAGCTGAAAAGCAACAAAACCCTCATGGAAGAAGAACACCAGTCTGTGTGATCATGAGGTGTCAATGGGGTCAGATATCAGGCATCAAAGAACAAAAAAATCAATCATTGTGAATGAGGGGGAGTGCAGAGTGAAGACTCAAAGTTAATCTATAGGCAACAGGACATCCCCTTACAGAAGGGTTGCAGGGAGGAGACGAGCCAGTAAAGGTGCGGTATAGCAATGATGAAATATGCAACTTTCCTCTAGTTCTTTAATGCTTCACGGCCCCCCGACCCCCACCACACAAACACTATCATGATCCATGTTCTACCTTACAAATCTGGCTAGACTGGAGGATGTACAGTGGTAGAGATAGGAGCTGTAAACACAGAGAATCCGGGAAAGATAAATGCCTTAGGATCAATAATGAGAGTAGTGATACCAGGATGGGAAGGGGAAAGTGCAAGAGAAATGGAGAACCTATCACAATGGTCTTTATATAACCCCCTCCCTGGACAATAGGAAAGTGGATGGAGGGAGACATCAGATAATGTAATACATGATAAAAATAATAATTTATAAAGTATTAAGGGCTCATGAGGGAGGAAGGGGGGTTGTGGGGGAAATGAGCTGATACCAGGTGCTCAGGTAGAAAATGTTTTGGGAATGATGATGGCAGCAAATGCACAAATGTGCTTGACACAATGGATACATGTATTCCTTGTGATAAGAGTTGTATGAGTCCCAATAGAATATTTTTAAAGGGGAAAAAGGAATAAATAAAAACTTATATAATACAATTTCAAGTTGTTTTGGGTTTTTCCTGCTTGATCATATGTGAAGTGTTAGAATCTCCATCTTTAACCTAAAAATTTTGCTTAGGGTTAACCTAAAAATGGATGCTTAGGGTTAATCATGGGAAGAATCCCTATTTGCTTTAACATTAAGTGAAAAAGACCATCTCCCAATAGTACCAAACAGTGAAGTCAATTATAATTTTAAATGAATTTCAATGGCTAATGGAACATAAATAATGAATTAATAAATTTTCAACAAGATAGGATGATATGGTTCTCCCTAACACATCAAAGTAATTAATCAATAGACAGGAAAAATAGCTTCATATCCTTTGGTTGTATAACACTGCTATCCAAGTTAATCCTCTATATTTATAATGGAATTAATGTGGGAATTTGTTGATTTGTGTTCTCTTCTGAAATTATATAAATATTGATTATAATAGTTTAGAGCCAAATTATTATAACCAGTATTTTCATTTCCAGTGAACTTTTAAGAAAGAGATTATGAGTATGTTGTTCTTGGGTGCCAACATGTTGATAACAACTTTATGTACAACGGGAAGAATAATTCACCATATTCTACTTATTGTCACAATTGTCTTTACACCTGCATCCACCGTGTTAGTCCAGCTCATCCAGGGTCTTCCTCTTTTTCACTGTCTTTCTACTTTACCACATACAATGCCCTTCTCCAGGGCCTAATTTCTCCGGATAGCATGTTCAAAGAACATGAGATAAAATCTCTGATATTGCTTCCAAAGAAAAGTTTCGCTGTGCACAATCCAAGACACCTTTTCTGTTCTTTTTGCAGCTCACCGTTCTTTACATATTCTTCAACAGCGCCATCAGCTCAATGTATTGATTCTCCTTCTACCTTATATATTGCCTCACTTTCAAGTGCTTATGGTGCAATTGATGAAACCATGGCTTGAATGGGGTGCACCTTTAATTGTCAAAATGATATCCCTGCTTATGAGTGCTTTGAAATGATCTTACTCAACAGATCTATAATGCAATGTTTCATTCAATCTTTTAAACTGCTGCTTCTATAAGCTTTAGTTATGAATCCAAGCAAGATTAAATCTTTGAAAATTTCAAGTTCTCTTTTTCATTTACTACATTGTCTCTTGCCCCAGTTCAGATTATTTTCTTTGCATGAGTTGCAGTCCACCTTGAAGGCTACAATCCTACATATTCATCAACGAGTGCTTCGTGTCCTCTTCACTCTCAGAAAGCAGGTTGCATCATCTGCATTTTGAAGATTTAGAAGGTTATAAAGCCTTCACTAAATCCTGATCCATAAAAGAGATTATGGGCATAAACAAAGAAGTCTAGCATATATGCTTTAAAAAGGTTATGGTACATTTCATAATTAATGAAAGTAAGGCTTTCCAAATGATGTCAAGATGGCTTCTAAACATTCTGGATCCATAATAGTCTGTTAGTGCAGGTAGACCAGAGAAACAAATTCATAAACACGCATATGTATATATGGGAGAGGTTTAGATACAAGAGGAATGGAACATTGAGAAAGTATCCCAGCCCAGTCCACTCCAAATCCATAAGCCCGATATTAGCCCATATGTCTGATACCAATCTATAAGTCCTCTTCAGACTCATGAAGCACATGCAATGACAGCAGGACCAGAGAGTCGCAGGCCAGTGGGGGCAGAGTCTTGTGTATCCATGGTGGTAGAAGCATATTAGCGCTGGTAGGGGCCTCTCTGTCATATAACAAGCATCTCAGAGGTCTGGTTCCATCAGGGTAAATCCATGTGACTTCTCCTCTGAGATGTCTCACAGGAAGCTAACTTTCTGTCTTGTCAGCTGCAATGTCTCCCAAGGACTGAGTCTTGTGTCTTGTCAGTAGAGTGTCACTAAGAGGGAAAAATATGAGATTTCCCAGAATTCTCAGGAGAAAGCTATGCTGACACAGAGGTCTTATAGGCTATCTCCAGATCGACAGGCTAGACTCCACCCCTGCACTCTTAATCAAAATGGCACCAGAGTACATGACTGCCACAATGTCTGTAAGAAGGCTATATGGCACATTTTGTCAGAAACATGATGTCTGTTAGTCCTGGAAGAAGGAGAACATAAAAAGCACTTAGTTTTATCTTTTAAGGACTGGTCACTGTTTTAGTTTGGATAAACTAGAGAGACAAAATTCATATGCATGCATATATGTATAAAAGAGAGTTTTATATAAAGGGTAATTGTACATTAAGAAAACATCCCAACTCAGTCTAGTCCAAGGTCATATATCTGATATATATTTATTAAGTCCTCTTCAGACTCACTAAACACGTGCAATGGTGCCAAATGAAGAATGATCACAGGCCAGGAAGTAGAAAGTCTTTGGATCCAGTGGCATTGTAAGCATCTCCACACTGACAGGTATCTCTCTGTGGCTTCCCTGGCTTCAGAGGCCTGGTTGCATCAGGGAAGGTTCATGTGGCTTCTCCTGCCAGATCACTAGGAGCGTTTCATCTGTCTTTTCAACTACAATGTCTCTCAGGAAAGTTGGCAGAGAAGTTGCCTCCCAGGAGGAAGTGACAGATTTCCCAGAATTCTCAGGAGAAGACCATACCCACACAGAACCCTCATTGACTATGATCCGATTAATAGACTCGACTCCACCCCTTCACTCATAATCCCCTCAAATTAACACAAGATGATCACAGTCACACTGAGTTTTACTATTAGGAATCAGAAATGCAAAAGGAGGTATTAGTGTAATTTTTGTAAGGATAATGATAGCATGTTTTTTTCACATAGTTTAGTTTTCTAAGGTTTAATAAAAGTCATCATAGCCTGTACAGCTTAAAGGTAAGCTATTATGATTAGTTCATCACCTTGATGCACATATATTCTGTATTTCACAAAAGAAAGAAGCTTTTTTATTTCTGCTCCAATAAAATTTTAAAAAGGAAAAAGCTGGCTTACAGGTAGAGGAATATTAACGCTTGCTACTTAGTAAAGGTTCCCAAATCCATTTACCCTAAAATAAATGGATGAAGATTTTTGATCCTAAAATAATAAAATGTAGTTCCAAAGATAGTTCTTTGCAGTGATTTACTATTTCTATTGTTTGAAAATATGATTTAAATAGTTCTAATAATTTCTAAAATTACACACACTGGCAAATAGGGCATTTGAATTGCCTGAATTGAAAGGGAAAAAATAGTTCTCAAATTTGTTCACGACATAATAGCTATCAAAATATTCATCAAACGCTTTTGAATGTTATGGCCTAAAGCTCTACTATTTTGTACAAATTCCACACCAGAATCTTTGCTAAGTGTGTGAAATCACTTGACTGCAGCTGAGTTTCATGCTTTGATGCTTGCATTTCTTTACAGTACAACATAGTTTTGAACAAAAAACAATAGCTTCATAAAATAATTTATGTTTAAATTAAGTATGGCTTATTGTTCCCTAATGTGCATATCTAGTCTCTATTTTAGAAATAAAAAATGGGCTCGAAAATTGCATTTTACTCTGAGGAAACAATTTTATAGCTGCTGTAGCAATTTCCCATTGCTGAATTTACCTAACTATTAAGTTCAAGACATTTTATATCTACAGTTTAAAGCAATATTTTGAAAAATCTCTGGGAGTTTAAGTCAAAGGTAGTGCAGTAGAGCAGCAGATAGCCATTGAACGTAGTTGACACCATAATTGGTAACCCTTTGGGGCTCAAAATATTTCCTTTATGACATTGTAGGTGATTATTTTGGGGGGGCATCACTGCCTCTGGTGCTCATGGGCACTACCCAGTGCTGCTCCTGAGAGCCACCACTGGATTTGAACAGCCAAGCCCGTAGGCCGCAGTCCCGCACTCAACTGCTTACGCCACCAGGGCTCAGTCCCATAAGTGATTATTTTAAATGCAGGCTGACCTTTAGTCTATCCATGGGTGAATGGTAACATAGCTTATGGTTCTAGTTTAGGAAAAATTTAAAAAAATTAATGGAAGAGAGGAGGTAAAACATCTTAAATAAATAAATGTTTCCTACTTAACTTTCAATTTTATAAATATCTATTAATGCATGCATGTGAACAAAATTATTCACACCTGCAGAACAAAAATGACTTCCCCGTCATGGACTTGATTCTGCCTCTGAGAGAAACCACAGGACAGAGTAGACCTGCCCCTGTAGGTTTCTGAGACCAAAATCTTTATGGGAATAGAAGGTCTCACCTTTCCAATGCAGAGTTTGACCTACTGACCTTGGAGCTGGCAGCCCAACATATAAACCACTAAGGCTCCCAAGTTCCTTCCCACACCTGCGCACAAGCACATATTACATGCTTATGAACTCATTTGATACACTTCCAATGATGTAGAGTGAGCATTCAAGATGTCAATTAATATGGCCCTTCTAGCCATATTTCTTTATGCAATGTATTAAAATTCTAGACTCTAAGTCTGTGCCTATAATCACATTTTGGAGGGCCTTCTTCCTTACTGAAGGAAGTTGGGATGCATTGTTTTACTCCATGAGAGGGTGTGACTTTTGTTTCCAAGAATACTCTGCCAAAAGATGAAGCCACATCTTCATCAGAGCCTTTTCTCTATGTGGAAGAGTCATCTCCGACTGAGAGAGCAAGCCTGGGACTAGAGGAAGAGTGTGTTCCAGATACTTGCATGAAATGACAGAGGCAAAGGCAGGAGGCCCCAGAGACATGGCCTGGAGAGAACAGAGAAGCCGTGCCAAGACCAGGGGCTGAGAGATAGAGCCACAGGAGACTAGGCTCCCTGGCCCACAGAAGCATATATCAAGGGACCACATGGCTGACAGACTGAAGAGATTGGTCTTCTGACTAATGCAAACCTTCGACTCTATCTTTTCTGTTTTTATCATGTGTCAACTCGTTAACTTCCCTAATAAAAAAAACTCCCGTGATTTTGAGCATTGTCTTGAGTTCTGTGTGGGCATTAGAACAAACTCTTTTTTAAAAAAATTAACTATAAATCATTTTGGTGTGTGTTGGAGGGGTGACTCTTACAATTCATAACAATCCCATACGTCAATAGTAACAAACACATTTGTACATATTCTGCCATCATCTTTTCAAAACAGTTTTCTCTCCATCCCCTGCCCTCCTTCACTTTGTAAGTTATTATTATTTTCATATCCTTCACTGTACTTCTGGTGTTCATCTACCCCCAGAGGGAGTTTAATGCATCAATGATTATCATCAATTTCTCATTTCTCCCACTTCTCCCCCCATCTTCCCTCTACCCTCGTAATATTGGTCCTCCCATTATTGTTCCTGAGGGGTATATCTGTCCTGGATTCTGTGTGTTGAGGGCTCTTATCTGTACCAGTGTGCAAGCTGTGTGGTCTAGCCAGATTTGTAAGTTAGAACTGGAGTCAGGATGGAGGAAGCATTAAAGAACCCAAAGGAATGTTGCGTGTTCCGTTAGTTCTCTCTGCACTCTGACTGTCTCACTCTTTACTTGTGACCTTTTTCTGAGGCAAAGTTCAATGTTCAACATTTGAGCTTTGGATTTCTACTCAGACCCCAGTATTTTCATCTGTAAATTTGTTCACTTTGTGTCTTCAGGCCTAATACCTTACCCCATCAAGGCCTTGTGATCACTCAGGTCAGTGTGCTTCTTCCATGTGGGCTTTTGTGGCTTCTCAGCTAGACGGCTGCTTGTTTAACTCCAAGCCTTTATGCCCCCAAACGCTATATCTTTTCATAGCCAGGTACCGTCTGCCTTCTTCACCACATTTGATTGTGCACCCATTTTGACTTCAGTTATCATGTTGGGAAGGTGAGCATCACAAAATGCCAGGTTATTAGAATAAAGTGTTCTTGCATTGAGGGAGCCTACTATCTTAATATGTAACATTTAAATACATGTACATATGCTTATATCAATTGGTATACATCCACATATACATACCTATATTTATACCTATATAAATGACTTTTGCCTCCTAGTTCTTTCTTCTATTTCTCTTTACTTTCCTTCTGTCACACTATCATGTTTGACCTTCATTCAGCTCTATTTTCTTTCAGCTACATTGCACTTGATCAGTCTCCATCAGGTATTTTACACCTTCCATGCCATCACTTTTAGATCTCTTGCTGTATTTGTTGAGTTCTCCCCTCCCTCTCTCCCACCTCCTCCTTTCCCATGTCCTCTCACGCCATCACCCATATACATATATTTATATATGTGAGTGTCCCTGGATTTGATTCTTCAATCAACTCAGCCAAACACAGTTTATCTCCAGAATTTCAAGAACTTTTTAAAACTTAAAGAAAAGAAAATACAAAGATACATAATTGAAACATCAACAAAAGATATAAGTAAAAAAAACCAAAAAGAGAGATACTTTACAAAAGAAGATATAAATATGATAAAAATGCACATAAAAATAGCAAGATCATTAGTCATTTAGCAAATACAAAATAAGACCACATTAATATGCTACTCCCCACTTGCTAAAACAGCTAAAGGTAAAATATATGGCCTTGTTAAGACTATAAACTAACTAAAAGTTTAATCTGTTACTAGTAGAAATTTAATATGGTATAATCACTTTATACAGCAAATGGAAATTTCCTTAAAAGATCAAACATATATCTGTTGTATGTAGACCCAATCATATTTAACAAGTCATTTAAAGAGAAATACAGTCACAAATCCATATAAATATTCATAACAGCTTCAGTCATAATAAACAACATTTGAAAACATTCCAAATGTTCATCATCAGGTGAATAGATGAACTCATTTTAGTATATTCATATAACAGAATGTTGTTTAGCAATAAAGATATATTTACTATTTGCTAATATACATACCAGTTCAACCTCATACAATTTTTGAGTGATTTAAGTTAGAGAAATATAATTCTTTTATTTTACATTTTGATAAAATTTTGAAAAATAAAACTAATTTCTCTGTGACATAAGGCACACCAGTGTCTTTGGCTTGGGAGCAGGCAGAAAGAAGGGAATGCAATGGTATATTATATAGGGGAGTGGGAGGTAGTAGACACACTAATTATTTTGATTGGGGCCATAGTTTTATGATTGAATATATATAGATGAACATTTATCAAACTGAATGCTTTAGGTATGTGCAGCATATTGCATGTCCATAAAATTGCTTAAAGCACTTAAAAACTAGTGTGAGTGGATTTTATGAAAGGAAGAGGAGGCTGGAAATTTGTTGAAAACAAATGTGGCCATAACGCTGCCAAGAAAACAAAAGTAACAAGCCAAAACTGTTTCTTTATTCTGGGTTGATTAGAGAAACAAATTCAAAGGCACTCACCTGTGTGTGAGAAAGAGCTTTATGGAACAGGGTAATTATACATTAAGAAATCATCCCAGTCTAATACAGATCCAGTCCATATGGCCAACACTAATCCATACACTCTTCTTTAGACTCATTCAGCAGGCAATAATGCCAAATACAGGAAGATTACAGGTCAGTGGGTAGAAGTCTTTTGACTCCAGTGATGATAGAAACATCTCAGCACTGGCAGGAGTCTCCATGTGGCTCCTCCAGCTTCCAGGTTGTAGTGTAGTGCCATGTGTCTTATCAGATGGAGTGCCTCACAG
>PVJH01023637.1:0-34445 GCA_004026705.1 Nesogale talazaci | reverse complement strand
TTTGGAAAATAATTAAATAAATCAAAATATTCTTCAGAATTTATATGTATTTCACTCATATTTAAGTATATTTTATTTATCATACATCTATGAGAGCTCTTTGTTTTGCCCTGTTTTATAAATGCCTTTTATTATGATTATTTAGATTGCACATATACTGTCATGCCATGGTACATGCTATCTTCCCTCTGTGTAGTTTTCCTTACTTCTGAAATTGATTTTTATTCCTATATAGTCTCTAACATTTTTGGGGGGTGAACATCACTGCCCTCTGGAGGGAGTGGGGAGCCCAGTCTTGCTCCTGGAAAGCTGCTGCTGGATTTGAACCACCAAGTCAGTGGGTCACTGTCCCGAACTCAATCACTATGCTGCTCGGGCTCAGCCCAGTCTCTAACATATTTTTTGTGTGTGTGCTTTTCTTCTCTTTTTTTCATGTTTAATCATTTTATTGGGGACTCACACATTGTTTCTCATAATACATAAATAGATATATTGTGTCATGCTTCTTCACATGCCTGCAGCTGTCATTGCTCTCTGAACCTTCACTTTTCCATCCGAGCCTCTGACCTCAGTCTCCCATCCCTTCCCCTCCATCCTTGCTCCCTACTCCCCCACCAACTCTCAATACTCCATAAATTACGTTTTGTCATAACTTACACTGCTCGATGTGTCCCCTTGCCCTCTCCCCTAGTGTCTGTCCGCCCCGGTAGGGGGTTCTATGTAGATCCCTGAAGCTGACTCCCCCTCTCCACCCCACCTTCCCTCAACCCATCCAGCAGCTTCATTCCCACTACTGGTCCCACAGGGTTCATCCGTCCTGGGTTCCTCGCATTTTCACTTCTCATCTCCACAGTAGTGTAGAACTGGGCCTGTGAAAGTTGGAGAGAGGAAGCCTTTAAGAACTAGAGGAAAGTTGTATGCTTCATTGCCACCTCACTAAGCACTAGCCTATCTCCTCTCCAAGACTCACCTGTGAGAGAGTGTCCAATTACCCACAGGTGGGCCTTGGGTCCCCACTCTGCTCTCCCCCCATTTATAGTGACGTGGTTCTTGTTCTTTGATGTTTGATATCTGCTCCCTTCAGCCCCATCATCACACATGCTAGTGCTTTTCTTCCTTGTGGGCTTTGCTGCTTCTGGGCTAGATGTCCATCCATTCATTCTCAAGCGTTTGCAATCCTAGGTGCTTTATCATTTTGTAGTTGGGTGCCATCAGATTTCTCCTCTCTGTCTGCGTCTGCTCCCTTCTGTCTTCCATGATCTTGTCACAAGGGTGGGTATACAGTGACATGATTTTTGTTCTTTGATGCCTGATATCTGGATCTTTCCACATCTCATGGTCGTGCAGACTGGTGTGCATCTTTTAAGGTGGACTTTGTTGTTCCTGGACCATAAAACCATTTGTTCACCCTCGAACTTTTAGGGAACAATCCTGATACATATATTTATATGTTTAATACTAAGATAGAAGCTGGACCTTGGATCCCTGCCCAGGCACTCTCCCTCAAGGAAAGGACACTTTTTTCTACTAATTTGGCATTTCAGAATGCTCACTGGCTCAATGTGATCACTGAAGTCAAATAGGTTCATAAGCAAATGTGGTGAAAAAAACTCATGTTGCCCAGCTACCAAAGGACATGGTGTCATGGATCTCAAAGCCTGAAGACAAACAAATGGCCATCTAGCAGAGAGGTATCCACACTCACAGGGAAGAAGTGGCTACGAGGTGTTAAAATGGCCAGGCAACAGGCATCAAACAGGAAAAATTGTATCACTGTGTGCGATCTCGCGTGAGACAACCACTGAGGACATGTGGGGACTGAGCAAGAGTGGTAAAGATGGCTGATGGTACCCGGCTACCAAAAGATGTGACATCCGAGGTCTCTAACATTTTTATTGCAGATTCTTCTCCAAAGTCAAGTGACTTTCTTTAATCACCCATTTATGAGGATGTCCTGTGTAATATTAATTTTTGTGCTAACTTTGCTAGGTTATGATTTCTGGCTATTGGGTCAAGCTAGTTAATGTCTGTATAGTTGTTGTTACACAATAAAATCTAAAGTAAATTGTAGCATGCTTATTTTCTATAATCCAATGTGATTAAACTGTTAGTTGAAAAGCTGTATTTGGACTTCAATGTATACAAAGAGATTTTGGCAGACTCTTTCTCTGCACTCTTCCTGTCCTCTGATTTAAGAACTGAGGTTGAAAGCTGCTCAGATCTTCTAATCTGTTCTCTGACCTCCATATCTTGCATTTTTCAACCCCTTCTAATCTCATGAGTGTATTCTTAAAATAAGTCACTCTCTCTTTATGCATGTAAGAGGGGTTTGACAATTGATTCCATTTCAATTGTAGGGCAATTTGGTTGGTGTTTTCATTGGCTAATGCCTAGAGCCAACATTTTAGCTTTTTTGGGGGGGGGGATCACTGCCCTCTGGTGGTCGTGGGAACTACCAGCCTTGATCCCAGAGAGCTGCTGCTGGATTTGAACCGCCAAGCCAATGGGCTGCAGTTCACCACTAAACCACTATGCAACCGGGGCTCAGCCATTTTAGCTTTTTTTTTTTTTAAATCATTTTATTTGGAGCTCTTACAACAATCCATAAATCAATTGTGTCATTCACATTTGTGCATATGTTGCTATAATCCTTTTCAAAGGGTTTTCTTTGTTCTTGAGCCCTTGGCATCAGCTACTCTTTTTTCTTTCCCTCCCCCACCTTCACACCCTGATGAACCCTTGATAAATTATAAAATATTGCTATTTTCAAACCATACACACTGCACTGTCTTCCTCCACCCACATTTCTGTTGCTTGACCCTCTTGGGGAGAGGGGTGTTTTTGATCATCGTGATCAGTTACCCAGCACTGTAGTTTTTGCTGTTGTTTCCTTTGATTCATCAGAGGACCCTCAATCATTGGGAGTAAGCCAGTTGTCAGCACCCTAAATGCTCAGTATTAGAGAAGCCTCAGTGGTGTCAATGTGTGAATACTGAGGTTGTAAATTTCCACTTATCTTTCCTGTTTTCATTGTGACATTGTCACCCCCTGACCAGTGCCTGGTGCACTATTCTTCTAAAGTCTCTTTGACTTTCTCAGAAGAATGAGCATCTCATCGTTAACCTGGCTAGCAGGGGTACTAAATCAACAGGGAAAGGATTTAGAGATCTGATCGACATCTTTTCCAGCACTCAATTCATTTCTCTCTTATTTTGTTTGTTGCTTTTGTTCCACCTTTCCTTCCATACTCAAAAGTGTATGATGCTGCCAACTTTAGAGCAGGTTACTGGTTCAGTGGGATAAATTAGATTGCTTCTGAGCTTTTGATATAGCCAGAACAGAAATACTCATGTACTTTGTGAGTCTGTTAAATTAGGAAAACTCAGTTATCCATTGCCTCTTCAAAAATGTCTGCTGTCATCTCTCTTTTGTCTTTACAGATCTATTTCCATCAATATATTTTACTTGTCTTTTCAATGTTTTCTGCATGGTAGAGGGATATGAAAGTAAATGAATATATGTGATGTATTTGTGGATGTGTTTTATCTGCTCCTTATAAACCAGATATCTCAAAATATTTTTCATTCTCTGGAAAAACATTTTGAATAGAAATCCGTCTACTGTGTGATGTCAAGAACTAAGGGAAATGCAACAGTTTCATTACAGATCTTTAGTTCTCTTTCTTTTTTCCCTTCTTTCTTTCTCTCCCTCTTTCTTCCTTTATTGCTGTTACTGAAAAACATGTGACTATAATAAAATTATTGGAACATATAGAAGGACAAAAGAAAAGGGGTTTGTGTAGTCTCTAATATGTGTCAAGCATTGTACTCTATTCCTTGGTATTTATTAAAATATTTCATTTTAATTTAATAGCAAATCTATAAGCAAGATACTACTACTAATGCCTTTTGTTTTTATAGAGAAAGAAGTAGATGGTAAACAGTAAGCCAAATGTACAACAACTGAGTGAAAATAAGACTCTAGCTTATGTCTGCTCGAAGTCAAAAGCCTTGACTGCTCTACACCAGCAAAAAAACCTTTTGCAGCAGCTGTGTGACTGCATCGCAGTAAGGTGAGGGAAGAGTGCCCCCCTCTTTACAATTGCCCAAATTCTTTCTTGTCGTAAACTCATGCATGACTTGAAAGAGAGAACTGGATGACTGAGAGTGTGGTCTCCAACGGAGAACTCTCACTCGTTCCGTGACCTTGAGCACATTGCTTCACTCTCAGGGCCTCCCTTTCTAAACCAGGGAAACAAGGTCATCAGAATGAACGGTCTGTTACATTCTGGTGATCTATCTTGCAGATGGTGTGCTGGAGGTGCTGAGAGCTTCAACAACACACCCGAGTCAGAGGGGAAGTCAAATGCTGGGCCACCCTCTAACTCAGTGTTTATACGCTTTGCCAGAAACTTTCCAACAGATAGTTGAACGGCCCTCCAAAGACCAGTGGGCATGAAATACAGTTTGCTTCCTAGTTCCCTCTTCAGAACTGAATCACTTCACGTTCCCTTCAGAGACTCCAGAGCCTCGTCGAAACTGAAGGAAAATAAACACTCCAAAATGTGGAATCGACAAGGGAGTCCAAGAGAGTGACTGTAAGGAGGACACAACAAACCTTGGACCTTTTACCATATGGACTCAACACTTTTGATTATTTTGTACATACCTGAGGTGACATATTGGACTCTTCAAAGCCAGTCATAGGCATGCCTTTTGGGAGTTATAATCCATGTGAATTTAGATAATGATGTAATTGGGTTTAATGACTAATGCAGTGATTCAGAAAAGAAAATACCTTGAATTATTTATAATAATAATTATTACTAATACTTGTATGCTATTACTAAAGCAACATCAAAATGGTAATAACTTCCATTTGAGACATGAAGCAACTATCCATATAATTTTCCCAAGTTCCTTTTATCATGGATGAGGAATCTAAAACTCAGACGTGCAATAAGCCTTGAGAAGCAGTTTCACAGAAAAGTCTGAAAGTTTTTCATTTGATGCTTTCTCCAAAGGACTCTATCACTCAAACAACAGTCAGGTTATCACAATTTCTTCTACACACATAATGCTCAACTGGAGCAATGAGATTGATAAATAAATTATTGGATTTTTATTGAACTGCTGGTGATATTGGCCAATAAGGACGCCTTAGGCAACATAAGTTTCTATTAATGATTAGTGGGAAAAGATAAAAGGAGGCCTATTAATAAAATCCTCACTCTAGCATCAGGAACTGCCAAGCACAATACTGATGTCACTGCAAAACTGAAAGAAAACTCTTTCCCACAAAAGCCAGAAGACAAACGGAAGTAAGTTCTCAACAGATAAGCACATATACTAAAATTGGAACGATACAGAGAACAGATAAATATGGAAACAAAATGTTGTATCCAAAGCCTGAGATAGTGCTCAGCTGTAAAATGAAATGAAATCTTGATACATGCTACAAAATAAATGAACCCTGACAATCGCAGACTGATGGAAATAAATCAAACTCATAATATAGATAGTGCTATGCAACACTATCTATATTAAAAACAAACAAACAAATGTTGAGAGGGGCCCTCCTAGCATAGTGGGTTACCTCATGAACTTATGATCACAAAGGTCAGCAGGTTGAATCTTCCAGCTGTACTCAGGGAGCAGTTGTGGCTTCCCAGTCACATGAATTGTTAGTCTTAAGAACCCACAGTGCTTGGGCTGAGCCCCAGTGGTGTAGTAGTAGTGTGCTGGACTGGTGCCCACTGGGTTGGCAGTTCAAATCCAGCAGCAAGCTGGGCCTCCTACTCCCACAAGAGGGCAGTTATGATACTCCCCCCAAAAAACACAGTACTAATTCTACTGAGTCATATTAGTTCATTATGAGTTCGGATAAACTTTTTAAAATGGCACTTTGACCAAAGGTGAACCTGACCAAAGCCATGGCATCTTTCAATGGCCTCATATGTATTCAAAAGGTGAACAATGAATAAAGGAGGCAAAAATGAGTGGATGGATGCTTTGAAATCATGATGTTGACAAAGAATATCAAATATACTGTTGTTTGCTGAAAGAATAGATATATCTGTCTATGAGGATGTATAGTCAGATTACTCTTCACAATGGAGGATGAAAAGGCTTAATATCATGTCAACTGGACATATAGGATGAGGGACCAGACCCAGCAGAAGGATATCATGTTGGCAAATTAGAATTTCAGATGAAGAGAGAAAGAAAAATCAAGACAAACAGCGTAGGTTCAAGAATATCAATGATTATGGGAATGGGCAGCATTTTGTTTTTCTCTATATGGGGTTGTTATGAGTGGGAACTGACTTAACAGCATCTAAAACTGCCACCACCAGTTGTCTCTCAGTTTGTTATATTTGGATGCCTCGTGTGTTTCTGTGATGCTGGAAGCCAGGTCACTAGTAGTGAAAAGACCATCAGGTTCCCTCATGGCGAAAACTTTTAGAGGACTTGTTAAACTAAGATCAGAGAAGGGACAGGAAGTGGTCACCTACTTCTGAGGGATTAGCCATTGGCAATCTTATGAATGGTAGCTGAAGATTGTCTTATGCCATGCCAGAAGATGAGCCCCATCCAGCATGCCACACCCACATGGAGACAGGTGGAAATGGAGGAAGAGAAAGACAGTTGGCCCTGTCCCCACACAGGCCTATCCCTGCCCATGATGCTCTGAAGCCTACACCCTTGCAGGGACCTAAGCCACAGGGGGTGGGGTGGGGATTGGGCAAACAACAACAGGACTTGTCACACTTTCTCCCCATGGAAGCAGACAGCGACAGAGGACATTTAGGGGTCGCATGGTGGGCAAGCCATGTGGTCTGAGCCCCCACACTGAACTGAATCAAGAAGGAAGCACTCCTGGATGGAGAGTCAGGAGGAGAGAAAGACTGGACCAATGGTTCCTGGGGGATGCGGGAGAGGGGGAAGAGAAAAGGGAGGCATGGGCAGTCTCAGGGTTGGGGGAAAAACAAGTGGTCTGCAATCAGTATGCAGGAGGGTGTGGAGGTCTAGTAGGGCCAAAGTAAGGAGAATGTAGCAGAGAGGAAGTACTGAAAAACTCAAATGAAGGCTGAGCATGATAGTGAGACAGGAGGAAGGCAGAAGGAAATAGAGGAAGGAACTAGAAGGCGAAGGGCAGTTGCAGAGGTCTATACATATATACATTGGCATGCATATATGTAAATATAATTATCTTTGATAAGGAGGGAATAAATTCAGGTACATATATTTATAGGTTTATTAATAAGGCAGTAGCTGGACCTTGGGCCCCCACCCAGGCACTGCCTCAATGCAAGATCACTTTGTTCTATTAATCTGGTATTCCATAATGCTCACTGGCCCGATACAATCACTGAACTCAAATAGGTACATAAGCAAATATGGTGAAGAAAACTGATGGCACTCAGCTATCAAAGAATATAGATTCTGGGATCTTAAAGCCTGAAGATGAACAAAGAGTCATTTATCTGAGAAGTATCCATGCCCACAGAGAAGAAGCATACCAGCCAGTGTAGTCACAAGGTGTCGAAAGGATCAGGTCTTAGGCATCAAACAGGAAAAAACTGTATCACGCTGTGCACACCTTCCTGAGATGATCACTGAGGACAGGTGGGGACATGAACAAGAGTGGTGAAAATGGCTGATAGTACTTGGCTATCAAAAGGTATAGCGTTTGAGGCCCTAAAGGCTTGATGGTGACCAAATGATTGAATATCCAAAAAGCAACAAAGTCCACCATAAAATAATCACACCAGCCTGTGCGACTATGAGGTGTGGAAAGAATCAGTTATCAGGCATCAAAGAACAAAAATCATATCATTATGTGCACACCCTCCTGACATGATCACTGAAGACAAAAGGGTGCAGAGGCAGACAGAGCAGAGGAAGTTGATGGCACCCAGTCACCAAACAATAAGGTTTCTGGGATATTAAAGGTTTGAAGGTGAACAAATGACCACCTAGTACAGAAGCAGCAAAGCCCACATGGAAGAAGCGCACCAGCCTGTGTGATCATGAGGGAACAAAGGGAGCATATATCAAGCATTAAAGAACAAGAATCACACCACTACGAATGAGGGGGAGACAGACAGGGTGGGGACCTAATTGGACACCGTCTTATAGGGGAGTCATGGGGAGAAGACAGGCCAGTCAAGGTGCAGTCAGGTGGCGATGAAACATACAATTTTCCTCTGGTTCCAGAAGGTGTCATCCCCCAAATATCATGGTCCATATTCTATCTTACAAATCCAGTTGGAGAAAGTACACTTGTAGATTTAGGAATTGGAAATACAGGGAACCCAGGGCAGATGAGTCCCTTGGGTTCAATGGTGAGAGTGGAGTTACTGGAAGGATGGACAGAAGGTGGGATAGAGAGAGGGAGCCAACTACAAGGATCCCAATGGAGGAGTGGGTAAGGGGAGATGCCAGGCAGTGTAATATATGACAAAACAATAATAATTTATAAAGTAATGAGGATTGGTCAGGGAAGCAAGGACAGATGGAAGGGAAAGGATGAGAAGCTGATATCAAGGGCCTGAGTGGAAAAGTGGATATTTGGAAATTGATAATGGCAACAGGCATGTGGAGATGCTTGGCATACTAGATATATTATGCATTGTGAAAAGCAATGTATGAGCCCCCAATAAAATGAATTATCAACCCTAAATGAGTCGGAAATACTGAGGTGACCTACAAAAATTCATTATACATGTTTTCTCATAATTAGCCAGAGGTTTTATGAGTATAAAGTGTAAAGGGTACTATTTGCTATTAATCTTTGTGTACCTTGGCAAGAATGCTATGATTGTGAACATTTTTTATTATTTTTATATAAGAAGAGGAAGCAAAATCATTGAAAATGATAAAAAAAAGATGAATCCCTCAGATGGGAAAGCTCTCAAATAGGAATGAACTGCGACCTCAAAGTGGAGTCACCTTAATAATGTAGCTAAAGGGAAGTCTTCAGCATCTTCATTGACTGCTGGAGGATGACATTAGGTCAGGGATTGACTGTGGGGCAGCCACATGCAAGTTCAAGTTGAAACTGAAGAAAATGAAAGCAACCACACAACAGCCAAAGATACAACTTTGAGACAATGACTGGGCAATGGTTTCTCCTATTGTACTTAGAGTTCCAAGGAATAGTTGTCAACCTGATGGGACGCAACAACATAAAGACAATGAAT
Organism: Nesogale talazaci; assembly: GCA_004026705.1. Classification (NCBI taxonomy): domain Eukaryota; kingdom Metazoa; phylum Chordata; class Mammalia; order Afrosoricida; family Tenrecidae; genus Nesogale; species Nesogale talazaci. Next base: position 25,240 of record PVJH01023637.1, on the reverse strand, counting down.
AACAAAACATCAAAGATTATTAGTGGTTATCATGAGTGGGAGGAAATTGGAAATGTGATTTGCCATTTTTTGCTATTGATTTTAGGCTAATATTATTGGAATGATCTGCCAAAAAACAGTAATACTGTTTTCATGCTATGGAAAATATAATCATTGTAACTGAGGGCATATGAAAGAATTATTTAATCAATGATTGCTATGGTGTGGTTAATTTCATTGCAATACAATATGAAGTAAGATGGTTTCATATTGTGGTGTATGGAATTCTGTTTTTTAATTGTGATTTTCATCTAGTAATTCCAGTACTCCCTTTTATCTGGGATATATTAAATATCATACATTATTTAAATGCTTTTGACAGATAATATTATTATATTATATTCTTACAGAGGTATATGAGTTAGGTATATTATCATTCTCATCTCTGGGACTCAGAAAGGCAACTTTTTACATGATATGTCTAGTCAACACCCAGCTTAGATATTAAGCCAGGATAACTTACCAGTGGTGAGAATATCACAGGGCCAACAGTGTTTTGTTGTTCATAGGGTTCGTGAGTCAGAAGTAACTCAGTAGCACTTAAGAATGACAACAACTTACCCAGGATCTCAGATTCTTTTCGGCAATGTCTCCACCTTGAGAAATTTTGCATGAAACTTTGGGATAATGATTTCACAAATACTTTTTTGGAATCCTTATCTTTGGCATTTGTGAAAACTTTATTATCACTATTTAAAGCAATGCAGAAAACAATCTTGTCTTAATTGTTGTTTGGGGGTTTTCAAGTTGGTTTGATTCATAATGGCCCTGTATACACCATAAAAAGCACTGCACAGTCCTCCATAATCTTCATAGTTATATGTTGCATCCCCTTCATGCAGCCACTGTGCCAATCCATGTCCTTGGAGTCTTAATTCTTATACTTTCTCTCCATTTTGCCAAACATTACAAAGACTGCTCTCTCCTTAGAGCAAATTCAAAGTTAAAAAGTCTTGACATCCATGCTTCTAAGGCATATTCTGATTGTATTTCCTCCAAGACAGATTTGTTTCTTTTTTAGGCACCTTCATTCAAATGCATTGACTATTCTTCAGTCTTCATTATTCACTATTGTGGTAGTTATGTAATCTGTTGTTAATTTGAGACTTTAAGAGCGAAGTGGTAGAGTTTAGCTTGTCAATCAGTTGCAGCTTGATGACTTCATTTGAAGACACGAAGGAGACAAATAGTTTGCTGAAGGGAGGACATACACTCAATCCCTGTGAAACATTCCTACAGACAAGATACGTCATGCTATGCTAGAGTCCTGGAGCTTAAGGAGCCACATGGAGAACCACCAGTCTGTAGAGGACTTTATGGATTGGTGTAAGACATGTGGGCTGATATCGAATTTATGGACTTGATCTGGAATAGACAGTGATGTTTTGTCAATATTCAATTGCTCTTAAATATAAAGCTCTTTTATATACATGAGTGTCCATGAATTTGTTTAGCCATCAACTGTCAAACTTTCGCATGCATAGGACGTGGTTGGACATACTGTGACCCTTGGGTCAGGTGTACCATAGTCCTCAAAGTAACGTCTTTGTTGTTTGTTTTTTAAAAAAGGACTTTAAGCGGGTCTTGTCCAGCAGATTTACCCAATGCACTGTGCCATTTTATCTCTTGACAACTGTTTCCATGAGGTCTGATTGTGGACTCAAGTAAGATGAAAGCCTTGACAACTTCATTTTTCCCCTCTGTTTATAATAGTGGCTCAGTGGACTGGACTTAGATTTTCCTTACATTGAAATGTAACACATACTAAAAGCTTCAAACTTTGATCTTTATCAGCAAGTACTTCAAAGTTGTACCACTTTCAAAATGGCAGGCTGTCAATAATCCTCCTCCAATCTTGAATTTACACTTCTTCATATAATTTTCTCAGGTTACCTGGTGAGTAGACAGATTAAATAAGCATGAGGAGAAGATACACCTCTGACATACACCTTTCCTGATTTAGATTGTGCAGCATTCCCTTGCACTCTTCCTATAACGGCCACTTGATCCAGGTACACCTTCTACATGAGCACAATTGGGCAGTAATGGAACTTCCATTCTCCTTAAGGCGACCAGAGTTACAAACCACACAGTCAAATGGCTTAGTACAGTGAATAAAACACAAGTAAATATCTTGATGGCATCTCTTCATTCAGCCTGACCTTCAGCCATTTATTTACTTAGTAGTATTTCACTTGAGCAGGATAAAGTTGAGGCTGTCTATTCCTGTAAAGAGTTACAATCTCAGAGACCTACAGGGGCAGTTATTGTCTGTCTTTCATGTGCTCACTATGATGGAATTGAGTTTTCTTTTCTTTATTTGGAGTACGAGAGTCGGCTGATGGGGGGGGGCAGATTTTCCAATTTGTTGATTTCTTTTCTAAGTTTCTAGATGCCCAATCTCATAGATGGGAGAAATATGGGACTTTTATACTCCTATAAAAGGAGTTGCAGTCTTGTAAACTCACAGGGGAAATTGAGTTGGCATAGACTTAATGGCAGTGAGGGAGTTTTTGGTTACTCTCATAGAATAGTCTGAAATTACTTAAGATCTTCATATAAAACCACTTATAGAAATATATTTTAACTATCTGCTGTTATTGATGTTGTTTCCAATTCATGGCCTCAATACTTATTTTAAACAATGTCCTAATAGAATATATTTTATTACCCTATCCTTGTGATGATGAGCAGAAAAGAATTGTTATAAAATCATAAGAAAATTTATTAAACAAACATCTCAAAATATGAAACAATTTTTACCAGACATATCCCCTGTCTCTGTATGGACAACTCTGAAGGCAATATTTCCACCTAGACTACAAGTTAGGCTGCTAACTGCAAGGTCAGGAGTATGAACCTTCCAAGCTACTCCACCAGAGACGCTGAGACTTTCTACTCTCGTAAAGACTTGCATCCACAGAAATCCCCAGGGGTCCTTTCTACTCTGTCCTACAGGGAGCTCTGAGGTAGAATCAATGTGATGGCATGGAGTTTGGGTGGTTTTATTTTAGCCATTCATCAAGTAATCCTGCATTCTTTGATTTACAAGTCAAGATGGCAGTTTTGCCACCATGCAGTAACTGAGATCTTGTTATTTTAAAATGTACTTTGAATTTAGGGAACCCAAAGAAGTGTGATGAGGAAAATCGGAGATTTAGGTGGATACTATTTCCTAATGAAATTTTTGTAAGAGAAATTTTTGTAAGAGAAATTTTTGCAACCGTCAAAGAATAAGTAGGTACATTGTCTTGACAGGGAAGAAATCCTTGGGAAATTCTTTCTGGCCTTTTTCCCACCAATGCAGCCTTCAATTTTAGGAAAATTTAAAGGAGTAAAGGATTCAAATGTGGACTTTGCACCTATTAAATAATTCTGGGCAAGTTGTATGATTTTTAATTTTTGAAAGCAGCACCATGCCCTTTATTTTAGCTTTCAATAAATTAGAGATCATACGCCATACTCAGAGTAATTTATTGGGTGCAAAGTCTACATTAGGATTCATATCACTCCTCATTATAATTAGAAAAACCCTAGTCACTCCATGATTAAAGAGTTCAGCTGGTTGCCAAATGTCAGCCTTTCAAATCACCAGCCTCTCCATGGGAGAAAGTTGTGATAAAGATTTACAGCCTCGGGAACCAACCATGTAGGGCCGTTCTATTCAATCCTGCACGTTCAGTGTATGTCGCAATTGACTTGATGGCCATGCATTTCTTTAGCCTTTTTTTTATAGCATGCCTATGGGTTTCTACCATGGTGCATGTGTAAATCATATGATGTACTATTGTGTAATATATGAAACAATGTGTCACATCATAAATGGATAAGAATAGCTTCTCATTTTTTCATAATATACCATATATACTTGTGTATAAACCATGTTTTCCAGCACATTCTCATGTAGTTTTTTTTTGTGGTAAAATGTGGTCCTTTGGCTGACATTCAGGTCAGCTTATACTTGAGTATATATGGTACTCATACCCCAAATTGCTTCTTTCTAATGGAAGTCCTGCTGCTGAGTATTCAGGTTCCTTACATGAGGTGAGCAAAATATTTAATATTCTAAAGCAAACTATTTCCATTGTATTCACAGAGTTTGTTTAAGATGCGCCCTTTCCCATGTAAGATAGACTGTTTATATGGTGTCCGATCAAGTGGAAGTGAGAAGAACCATATGATTCATGTTCTTCCCCCACAGAGGCAGCTGCAACATAAGGAAGTGTCAGGAAACAGGATAATCTGTTTATGTGGCCACCACTCTGTGAACCTTGACCTGCTTTCATCCTTACCAGTGCTTACGTGTGGCATTTCTGTCTCCAGGTGGAACTGAGAATGGGGGCAGGGGACTTAAAAACAGCATTGCAGTTAGTTTAAAAATCTGTGGTATGCATATTAGGACTTATCTTCTTTATTGGACTACAGAGTTCACATCTTGTACTTTGAAAACATAGCCATACATTCCATGAAATCACATCCCTTTAGAATGTGGGGTGCCTGGCATTATCTGCTCCAGTAAGAAAACACGCTGTAGGAATGTGGAACTGTGAAGCCATCTGGTGACTGGTCCACTTTCACACCGGCTCTAGGGGTCAGTGAGAGCCCTCGAAGGACCGTTGAAGAGACCCAGCTCTGACAGGAAACATCTGATTCCATCCCAGCAGGGTCAGGACATAGGTACTCTGAAGGGCAGAGCCAGCGAAGACTTGCATTTGGAATCAGGAAAGAAGTGCTTGGAAACTGACTTCATCTCCTTATGTTGTTGCTGTGGTTCTTAGCTGCTCTTCCCAGCTGCTGTGGGATTAGCCTTCCTGTCATGGTCACCGATACACCACAGAACAAAACGCTTCCTAATTCTGGGCATTGCTTGTGAGCAATTACAGAGAGATTGGACGATGGTGAACCATAAAGTTTTTATTGACTGAATTTTCAAAAGTAGATAGATAGATCTGTATGGAAGAAAGAATCTACAAATTCTGCTGGAACTTGTTGAGCAGCATGGCAACATGCAAGGTTCCATTGATGGACAGGTCCTGCATTGGTCAGGAGTTGAATCAGTGTCTCCCATGTAGAAAGAGAAAATCCTACCACTGAATGACCTCATTGAATTGCCAAAGCACGTCCCTGAGTGCCCAAACCAAAATGTCTTGGTCAAGAGCATTTATCATAATATATCATATTTCTTCTAGAGCATGTGCCATTGGAAATTTGAGGATTTAGTCTGCCTAATGTTGGAGGCATGGAAATAAATGGGATTTGATGCAGTCTCTCTTCTCCCAGATCCTTACTGGGAAATAGACAATTGTGTTAGTCTGGGTAGACTAGAGGAACAAATTTCATAGACACACATGTGGATATAAGGAAAGGGTTTATATATAAGAAGAACAGGACATTGAGCCCAGTGCATTTCAAAGTCACAAGTCCGATATTAAACCCATATGCCCGAAATCAGTCTATAGTCTCCTTCTGATTCACGAAGTCACAGGTCAGTGGATGCAGAATCCCGGCGCTGGCAGGGGTCTCTACATGGTTCCTCGCTTCCAGGGCTTAGAGTCCATCAACAGCAGAAGCAGCTCATCACTGGCAGAGGTCTCCATGTGGCCGCCCCAGTTTCAGAGGTCTGGCTCCACCAGGGCAAAGCTGTGTGGTCTCTCTGCCGGCTCCTCCAGCTTCTCGGAGGCTGCCATCTTGTCTTGTCTGTCATTCATCGTCTCTCTGAGACTAGCTCTCAACAACTGGGAAGATAGCTTCTCATTTTCACGAGGGAAATATCATGAGATTTCCCAGAAATCTCAGGAGAAAACCATGCCAACATACAGGTCTCTTTGGGCTACTCAATGGCTATCTCCAGATTAACAGGCTAACCTCCAGCACTACATTTCAATCATAAAGTTAACATAAGCTCATGACTGACACAACAAAGGAAAAGGCAATGGTAACATGTTGTGATTTGCTAAGACAAGGTCCAGGAGAGATTGGGTTAGACAAGTTATTTGGAGTTTGGGCTTGGTTTCTCAACAGCCGTCAACTTCTTACTCTCTTATGAGAGCCTATAGTAAAGTGTACCCAGGCATCTCACCCAGCAAGTTTCAAAATGATGAGACCTGTCCTTCAATTGGACACCCAGAGTGGCACAAACCGAAAAATATTTGAGCCTTAACCAAAGCATAGTCAATTCAAACCTGCCCAGAGGTGCTTCAGAATAAATGTCTGGCAATTTGTATTTGAAAACCAAAACTTCGAAAGCCTATGTGTCTCAGTTCCACTTTGAATACACCATGTGGCTATGACTTGGAGTAGTAACTGGTTTTCTTTTCTCATTCAGCAAATAATGACCAGTGGAATCGACTCACTGACAGTGAATTTGCCTTCTTGTGTAAGTATGTGCCAACTTTTGGGAAGTAGTCTTTGGTGAACCGTCTGAAGGAGTCAGAATGTATCTTTGGAAGTGACAAGGAAGAGTTCTACACATAGAATCTGTGTCACTAGGGCTTGAAGTAGGGCTGTCAGATGAAACATGTAACACATAGATCAAGACAAATTTCAGACTAGGGAAAAATAGCTATATACGTGTATCAATATAATCCAAATGTAAAGGAGGAAATGACATCAGAGCTTAAATTGTCAACACCTGGCTCAAATAATCCATTGGCAAGGTCCACACATGGATTAAGTCTCCATTGAATCCTTTCTGATCACCTTTAGGGATGTCAATCACCCTGTTAGCAGACAGAGGAGCATTGTAGTGTCTATTATGGCAGACATAGTTCAAAATGTATTATTTTATCACTCGATCTTCCCTTTGACTCAATTTCAAAACTACTTCCATTTTTTTTAAACAATTGACAAAAAAACTGAAGGAGATATACCCATGGGTTAAACCACTGCTGCATTCCCTCTGAACCTGGACCAGGGAGGTGAATAGTCTTGCTAACATGCAGAATGCATTGGAAAGAGGATTGTTGTGGATGATAAATTTCTTCACTAAACCTGACAACCTTAGATGGCACAAGTATTATGCCAGAGTAGTGGAACTTCCATGTTTGAAAAAAGGGATAGTGAGACTTGAGATACTGGCAAGATGGCTTTGTGACAAGTTAGGAGCTGTGGATTGGAGTCACCACAGCAAACCAACCTAGGATTCTCTTTTCTATGAGAATGTGTTCAAACCTTCCCAGTCTTCTCACCCAGCTCTATTGCCAAGGGCTGTGGTTCTCAACCTTCCTAATGCTGCCACCCTTTCCTTCAGTTCCTCATGTGGGGGTGACACCCCCAACCATAAAAGTATCTTCGTGGCTACTCCATAACTCTCTTTTATATCCTGTTATGGATCATCATGCAAATATCAGATAGGCAGGGTGTATTTTCATTGTTACTAATGGTACATAATTAAAGCATGGTGATTCATCACAAAAACTGTGTAATTATATATTGTGCAATATTTACTTCTAATGATAAATGAATGAAATTTTGTCTTAAAGCATGGGGTAGTATGGGTAATAGTCTTCATGCCCGGTACTTGTATGTGGTTGTATCTACACGTGGGTGGACCTGCCTGGAGACGGATAGAGTAGCAGTGCCTCTGTTCCTAAGACCATCAGGAAACATATATTTCTGATGAATTAGGCAATCCCTGTGAAAGGGTTATTTGACCCCCCCCCCAAAGAGGTTGCGACTTACAGATTAAGAATCACTGACCTAGACAGTCTCCCCCAAGTCCAAAGGAAGTCCCTGCACAACCCAGAGAAAGTAGGCTATTTATTTTTCTTGTCCTTTCATTAAAGAAAAAAAAAAGGGGGTAAATGAGATTTTCCAAAAAAATTCTTAGAATAAAGTATTATGTGAACCTTGTGAGAAAAATGGCAGTTGGTAAAGCATGAATGCAAGAGGAGGGGTGGCTTTTACTGTATGTCCAGTCAGCAAGTAGTTCCCTCTTCTTGGGGCACAAGCTGGGCTCTCACAAAAGGGGTATAGGGGTGGAATCCACATCAAGTGATACTGCCTGAGGGGAAGGCAACAAAATACCAATGCATACAATTTTTCTTTAGTGTTTCTGTAGACATTTTTAAATATGATAATACATATATAATAAATACCATCTACTACAAAATGTATTCTTAGCTATAACAATGAAGACATCACAAGTACAATTTACACATATAACTATACCAAAAAGATGAAGATTATACTCTATCTTCCCTTTTGAGCATTAAGTGAACTCTGTTCAGGTCTACCAGTACGATCCAATCACGACGATAGTGTGAACCACCTGATTTTCTCTGCAAGGAGTCAAGCACGTGCTCTTGTTTCAGCTTCTGCCAGTGTTTTTATCTACCTTGATCGTGTCTCCTTGTCTGGTGGTGAGCGATAATGTTGTGGTGATTTTAGTATTTATGGAAATCTACCAATAACTTTGTGGATCCAGAAACAATCAGTGGAAAAGAGGAGAAATTTTATAAAATGGTTTGCTATCTAATAATTGTATATCTAATAATTCTATCATTGAAGGTAGAAGAGCTTCATAAAATATTCATATATTTATTCTTATTCATATCATTTATGATCCATTACATCTAAGAGATATAGCTATCTTCATTGCATATTTTTCTGTGAATAATTGAATAATACATGGCAAAGTAGTTTTAAATGTGAATAGTTATTATTTGAAAACTAACAATACTAGTGGTACTTCATATTCTTGTAATGGAACAGATGTGGTTGACCCCCATATCAGTTGACACAAATTCTCATGTCACCACTACATGCACTGTATTGAGGATTTGCTCATCAGTTCATCTAGAGCAAAGATGACTGAAGAAAATAAACAACTCAAGACCGAATAGGTGAAAAGAATCGGTGAGCCATACAATGGACCTCTACCTCTCTGGGAACAGAAGAACTAGTGGGCAGCTGGTTCGCACTAGGGATTATTTGGGACAGGGCCACAACAGAAGGTGCTGTTGTCATTAGGTGCATTTGACTAAGTTCCAACTACCCAGCGTAAACTCACACACAACAGAATGAGACACTGCTCATTCCTGCTGCATTCTCATAACTGTCGCCATATCAATTCATCTCCTGCAGGGCTGCTTTCCCAGTTCTGCTACTTTGCCAACCATGATGTCCTTCCTTCTCCAGGGACTGGTCTTAACTGACAGCATGCCCAAGATATCTAAGATGAAATACCCCTTTCCTTGCCTCTAAGAAGCATTCTTTCAAGACATATTTATTCTTTTGGAAATCCATGGTACTTTTAATATTCTTCACCAATATCATAATTCAAAAGCATTGATTCTTCTTCCATTTTCCTTTTTAAAGATAGAACTGTCACATGAATTTTGGCTACTGAAAATATCTTGAGTTTGGTCAGACTCACCTTAGTTCTCCAAGTAACAACCTTGCTTTCCAACACTGGAAAGAAGTCTTGTGCAGCAGATTTACAAAATGGAGTGTGTCATTTGAGTTCTTGACTGCTGTATACATAAACATTGATCGTGAATCCAAGCTATATAAAGTTCTTGACAATTTCAAACTTTTCTCCTTTTATCATGATGTTACCCATTGGCTCAGTTGTGAAACAAAAGTGTTTTCCACAATAGAAGTTACTGAGAGAAACTTGTAGACTAAAATCCAAAGTCACAAGAAATACTAACCTTAGTGACCTTATAAAAATTGATGGAAACTCTGGAACTGTGAATCTTAGCCATCCTTCAAATCCAAAGGATTGCCATACATACCACAATAAACCAGCCTATAAAACAACAAACATAGCAGTGAAGAACTTATCCCCTACAAGAGTCAACATATAAGCCTAAAGGAGCAGCATTTACACCTAAATAAAACTAGGAGGCAGGAAAGTGCAAGAAAGGTGAAATGGAAGTAGAAACTCCAACGGATACATAGGAAGTGTGCTGTTACATTAAAGGGATTGCAATCAATGTCAAGAAACAAAATGTGTATCAATTGTTGAATGGAAAACTCACTTTCTCTGTAAACTTTGGACTAAACTACAATACAATGTTACAAAAGAGAGAGAAAAATCATAAGAATGGATGCTTTTGCAGATTAGAGATATAAAAGGACTGTGTAAATGGAGACAAATTACAGAAAAGTTTAATCACAGGTAGAGCCTACAACTCACTGCTGTTTAGTTCATTCCAATTCTTGCAGACCCTCAAGGGTGGAGGGGAACTTTCCTTGTGGGTTTCTGAGGCAGTAAAGCTTTAGAGAAGAAAGCCTCCTCTTTCTCACTTGGAGAATGACTGGAGTTGGAAGCAGCATCCCTACACTATACAACCAGTGCTGTCCTCACAGGTGGACTGTAGAGTCTACTCCATCTCAAAGGATAGATCTACATAGGCCTATCTATAGGCAGTGGGTGCAATGAAGGCCTTCCACATGACAATTGTGAGGAGAAATCAGGACTCCGGTTGCACATGGGATCGCCGAGGGTCAGAACTGACTCTGTGGCACCTAAGATTAGCAGAGACAAGAATATATGTACCTTGCTTTCAGGTACCTGGACTCTCCACCTAATTAAAATTGTTTGATGAGAATTAAAGGCTAGAATTAGACAGATTAGAAGTGTGGGTTACATATTAATAATATATAGTCCTCTACTGAAATGAAAAATGTTCCCCTGAGAGCAGAATTCCTAATATCAAACAGCTCTTGGAAACAGAAAAGTAAAAGTTTGCATTTCTGTGCAGAAGAGCAAAATGCATGGATTGGAAAGGTTAGGAGGAAAACTTCCTCTTTCCAGCCAGCTTGTGTGGAAAAATTACAGGAACAGATGGCAAAAAGATAAACAATAAACTGATTGCCATTAAGTTGATTCTGACCCAGCAATGACAACCATATAAGACAGAATGGAACTGTCTCTTTGGGTTTCTGAGCCTGGAACTATTCTGAGAATCATTGTATCAAAAAGGACAAGTTGCACATACAGATATTCAAAGAAGTAGCATATTATGCAAAACTAATGGCACTGAGAGAGGAAGTTCAAGTTGTCATGAAAGCATTAGCCTGAAATGAGGCTCTAGATATTGACATAATACCAAGTGAATTTTTTCAACAAGCTAGAAAAGGACTGAAAATCCTCACTATCTCTTTCAAAAAAATTGGAAGACAGTAACTTGGCCAGGTGACTGGGAGAGATACATATTTCTACTCATTCTAAAGAAAGATGACCCAACAGAATACAAAAGTGATAGAACAATATTATTGATATTACATGCAAGCAGCATTTTGTTGAAGATCATCCAACAACTGTGCCTATGATATATTGACAATGAGTTTCCAGAATTTCAGGCTTGATTCAGAAGAGGATGTGGAAAAAGGGATATCATTACTGATGTCTGATGGATCTTGGCTGAATGTAAAGAATACCAGAGAGGTGCATACTTGTGTTTTATTGACCATTCAAAGACAGTAGACTCTGTATATCTAAACAAACTACAGAGATCCTTGAGAAGGATGAGGATTACAGGACACTTCTTTGTGCATGTGTGGAGCTTATATATGGATCAAGAGGGATCAGGGTAAATAGGACAAGAGAATAGGGCATCACACTTAATCAACCTGTATGCTAAAAAAATAATCAGAGAAACTGAATTATATGATGAAGAAGTCAGCATCCAGATTAGAGGAAGGTTTATTAAAAATCTGTGTATGTAGATGATATAACCCTTGCTTGTTGAATAAGAGAAGGACTTAGAGCATTTGTTCCTGAATATGGAGTGTTGTAGCCTTCAATATTGATTAAAATGCAATCTAAAGAAGACCAAAATCTTAAAAATGGGCCAATAGGAACCAACATGATATATGGGGGGAGAGGGATGGAACTTTTTGTCAAATATTTTGACTTCCGTGAATCCACAATCAATGCTCATGAAAGCAGTAGCCAATATATCAAATGATACATCACATTTGGTCAATCTGTTGCACAAGACTTTTTTAAATTGTTAAAAAGCAAGGACGTTTCTTTTATGACTATGTTTCTTCATGGAATTTTCAGTTGCCACAAGTGCATATGAAAGTTGGAACTTGAATGAGGAAAATGGAAGAAGAATCAGTGAATTTGACTTATCATGCTATTGACAGTACCAGGCTCTTCCAAAAAAACAAATCAATCTGTCTTGAAAAAAATACAGTTAGAAGGTGTCTTAGAAGCAAGGATGATAAGCCTCTTTAGCTTTGAGTTTGTTGTCAGGAGTGATCAGTCTCTGGGAAGGCATAGCCAATTCTTGGTAGAGTGGAAGGACACAGAGAAAGTACTATGGACTGCTGAAAGGACAAGCTAACCTTTCTTGAAAGAAATATGGCCAGAGTGCTCCTTAGAGGCAAAGGTGGCAAGACTTCTCGTACATTCTTTGGACGTGTTGTCAGGAGAAATAAATCCATGGAAAACAACCTCACGCTTGTGGATGGAGTGTGAAAAAAGTGTAGACTCTCAGTGCGATGGATTGACACAGTTGCTGCAGAAATGAGTTCAAATATTAGAACAATTGTGAAGAGGGCCTAGCATAGGACAGTGTTTCATTCTGTCGTATATGGACCATCATGAGTCAGAATCTACTCAACATCATAGAACAATTACAATTGTTTATGAGATTAGAAAGCCTCAGCTTTCTCCTTTAATGTAAATAGCTGTTTTGAACTGCTGGCTTTCTGGTTAGCCGACCATTGTGGAATCCACTATGCTACCAGAACTCCACACAACTTCAGATAGTGTGGGGCTGATAATAATGGATGGACTTCCTCTGTAAAACTTTGGATAAGTTTCAGGAGAGACAAGTCCCTGGAAAAATGTCACCATGATTGGTTGGGTGGAAGAGCAGCAAAACAGAAGATGATCCTCAATGAGTTGGATTGACAGGATGGCTAAAATAGTGCTATGAAACATAACCGCTATTGTGAGGATTGCATTAGACTGAGCAGTGTTTCCTTCTGTTCTACATAGGGTCGCTATGTGTTGGAAGTGACTCAATGACAATTAATAATAATGTCTAATTTTATAGCTGGGACACCTCAGAAGTCAAGTGACATTGTCCCATCATATTGATCTGTGACAATATGTTGCTGCTTCAACTAATTTTATAGTTTCCTTTCCTTTCTTTAATATAGGATACAAAATAGATTTCAAATATGGAGAGGTTGAATATGAAAATAGATTATTTAGAAAGTAAGCGGTATAGGTTCTGTCTCCTGACCACAGAAGACTATTTCAGGATATTTTCTCCATGTGTCTTCTGTATAACCAAATTTTTCTGTTCACGTATATCCTTAGTCTGAGATTATCAGTCCTTGTCTATGTGCTCCTAACATTTGGTCTCATAAAATCCTCAAAACACAATAGGCAACCTGTATCGTTATTCTTCCTCTTTCTAGGTCTCAGAGTAGTGAGTGAATTTTGCAAGGTTACACCTAATATTTGGTAGAGGTAAAATACAAGTGTAGCCAATCATAACCTGAAACTCAAGTCTTTATTTCTGGGTTTGACCCTCACTTTGTGCCATTAAACAGGAGGCCCCTTGAAGAAAGATTTTATGTCTATTTAAAGGATAACATATTGCAACCATTGGGATTTGACTTCCCAACATTGGAGGTGAGGATTGTTTACTTATCCCAGCCATCTCTTTCCCAAGTCAACCCCTCTCACTTAAATTCCAAAAGCCAGCATGGTCTTATTTGTGTTCAAATCTTCCCTTCCCACTTAAACTGCCACGTCCTTTAGAGAGGGGTCTATGTCTCATCTTTTTTACTTGTTAAAGTGCTGGAGAAAGTGCTTATTTTTCCACTTTCTGTGAGTGCATTGGGTACTAGGTTTTGGACAATACAATCTGATTTAGGGGCTGAAATAGAGTAGATACTTTTAGTCCTAAGTCAATTAGTTGACAAGTTTTTCAGAAACCTAGTTAGCATGTTGTTGCAAAATTAAATAGTTGCCATTAAGTCAGCTCCAATTCAGGCCAATTCCAAGTGTATCAAAATAGAAGTATGAGCCATAGGGTTATTAATGGCTGATTATTTGGAGTAGATCAACAGGCTTTGATTTCAAGGCACCTTGAGATGAACTTGTGCTTTTGGTTAACTGAATTTTAGTTAAACAGCCACACTCATTAACCATTTGTACTACTCAATGGCTTTGTTAAATAATTGTTAAGTAAGTGCTGTCCAGTTTCCATTGATCTTGACTTCATGTACAACAGAATGAAACTTCATCATCCTCACAACTATTATATTTGAGCTCATTTAATAGGCATGGGTGGTTTTCCTCTTTTCCTTTGACCCTCCATTTTACCAAGCATACTGACCCCTCCACTATGAATCTCTCCTGATAAAATGTACAAATTATATGAGATTAAATCATACCATTCTTGCTTCTCAGGACCATTCTGTCTGCACTTCTTTCAAATTGAGCATGTTGATTTATCTGCTAGTCTATCAAAAATGCCATGTTTACTCCCATTGAGTGAATCCCAAGTCATAATCTGGTAGTCTATATTATATTCAATATTATTTAACATCTGTATACTTGAAGCTCATCTATTATTTGTCCAATCTTGCTTATTCAGATGTATTATGCATGTGAGGCAATTGGATAAGGAGCATATTAGTGGTCCTCAAAGTCATATATTTCTCTTTAACCCTTAAAAGGTTTTGTTTTTATTATTTGATATTTTTGCAGATTGTGTCTAATGTAGTATGACATTAATTTAATCAATAAAAGTGTCTTGCATAAGGAATTTTTTTCTGAAGAATTAGGAGTTTGGGGCTTTATAGTGACTCTGAGAAAAACTTGTGAATAAGCATCCTTTCTGGATAAAAAAAGAGATAAACTCTGAGACAGTGTTTGGGAAGCAGGCAAAACCAAAGCTGGACAGTTCATCCAAGGTACTTGCTATATTGTAGGACCTGCAGAAAAGCATGCATGCAGATGTTCTTGAGATCCATGTGTGACACTGAGGTGAGTGTGAAAGGTACAAAACCAAGGAAGAGGAAAGAAGGAAAGATTCTCCTAGTAGCAGTAATATCCCAGGCATAAAAAATAGACATTGCCTAGAGACTCACTTATAGGAACTCTTGCCCACCCCACCCCCCCCTTTTTAAAGGAATCAACAAATTTATTTAATTTAGCAGTTAATTCCAATGCCAGTAATGATTCGAGTTTCAATAATGTATTTCTCAAAATTTCCTTTAGCTATAAGACAACAACTTATATATATCCAGATTTCTTGATTTGCACGGAGGAGATAGTCATGCCTCACCCATATACTATGAACTGAGATAATAAATAGAAATAACAATTTCGGGAACAGAAGATGGCCAGAAATAACAGTATAATTTTTATTATAATGACCGTTCATTTCAAAATACCCATAGCCATCCTCAATGTACACTTTATTTTCTCCTGTGCTGAAGTGTTTTGTATGTGAATAAATGCAGAACCCAATCAACTCTTGTCGACAAGACTGAAGATGATAAATTAAAAGGAGCCACTGCGTCTGAAATGATGGCTTCTTAGGGCTCATCTTGAAGTGCTTCAGTGAGGTCTGTTTTGTTTTACTCTGTTTGGGATCATTTCTTCTGCAACTCCAGCTATGCAAAGATAATAATTGCACCAATAGAACCTATGACCTTTCACCTGCTCTCCCTTTTATAAAGTCTCATTTTCTACCAAAACTATGACAAATGTCTCGTCCTTTGCCTTCAGTACACCAGCACATAATCTGTCTATTATACTTAATATCCTCTTACTCTCACAGCCATTGGTATTTGGTTTAGATTCCTCTGAATGGAGCTAACATTATATCACTAACCTATGAAAAAGCTCTGCTCCTTTGCAGTGTTGGTGTAGTTCAATTTGTTTTCACAGCTGGTTGTACTTGAAGAAGGGTTGGCCGCCGTCTTGAAGGTTCTACCACACCAGTTCATCACTAAACCTGCTCTGTGGTGGGAGCTTTGAGCTGTTAACGCGAAGTGTGGAGAAAAGCCTAAATTAATCATTTATGACTTATTTATCCTTTTATATCATCACGGAGTAAAACAAGCAGATGCCAACATTTCAAGGTCTTGGGTTGTCTCAGTGATATGATGCTTGATAATTGACTTTTTAAAATAAGTCATTTTTATTAGGGGCTCCTACAACTTGAATCACAATCCATCCATCCATGTGTCAAGCACAAATGTACATATGTTGCCATCCCCATTTTCAAAGCATTTTGTTTCTACTTGAGTCCTTGGTATCAGCTCCTCATTTTTCCCTTTCTTCCCCCTCCCTCCCTTCTCCCCCTCCTACCAAGAACCCTTGAGAATTTCTAAATTATTTTTTTTCATGTCTTGCACTGTCTGATGTCTCTCTTTACCCCCTTGTCTGTCGTCCATACCTCGGGAAGGGGGTTATAGATAGGTCATTATAATCAGTTTAGCCTTTCTCCCTCCATCCTCCCCTTACCCACCTGGTATGAGTACTTTCAATATTGGCCCCAAGGAGTTTATCTGTCCTGTATTTCCCATGTTTCCAGCTCTTATATCTATACATGTACATGCTCTGGCTGAGCCAGATTTGTAAGGCAGAATTAGGGTCATGAGAGTGGTGTGAGGGTGGGGAGGCACTAAAGAACCAGAGCTGTATGTCTTATTGTTGCTATACTGTACCCTGACTGCCCTGTCTTCTTCCAGTGACCCTTCTGTAAAAGGATGTCTAATTGCTTATAGATTGGCTTTGGGCCTCCAATCTGTACTCCCCCCCTCATTCACATTATGATTTTTTTGCATTGGGTCTTTGATGCCTGATACTTGATCTCATTGACATCTCATGATCACACAGGCTGGTGTAGTTCTTCCATGTGGGTTTTGTTGCTTCTCAGGTCGATGGTCGCTTATTTATATTTAAGACTCCAGATGCTATATCTTTTGATAACTGGGCACTATCAACTTTCTTCATCACATTTGTTTATGCACCTGCTTTATCTTCATTGATCGTATCAGGAAGGTGAGCATCCCAGAATGCTGGGTTAGTCTGTTCTTGTGTTGAGGAAGTACTTGAGTAGAGGTCTAATGTCCATCTGCTTCCTTAATACTAAGCCTATCAATACATGTACATAGATCTATTTCCCCATGGTAATATATAAACATATTTACATATGTACATGCCTGTATTTAGATCTCTATAAATGGTTGTTGCCTTCTAGTTAATTCTTCTATTTCCTTTCACTTACCTCTTGTGCCACTATTATGTTCAGTCTTCATTTGGGTTTCAGTAATTCCTATTGGTTACATTGCCCTTGATCAGTGTCTACCAGACTTCCTACACCCTCCTTGCCATTGATTTTTGGTCACGTTATTCCCTTGCCCCAGGGATAATTGATTTCTAATCCTTTCTGCCAACAGGACCAACCTGAAGGACTGAAAACAAAACCACACATTTCCAAGACCCAAGTTGACAGCTTGGGTTTTCTTTTCATGTTTTCAATTGATTCCTGCTTAAAAATCACACAGAGTTTAAATCTTTTATATATCATTTCACAGGTGAGGACTCAGAGGTTAAGCAGAAACTATGTAACTTCCCTGAGACTATTTACAGATAGCAGGTGAGTGTTTCGAATGGTTATTTCCTATCTTTTCTTCCAGCATTATTTCCAGAGGTACACTAAGGGAAAGACATCTTTGTGTTCTTCTCTGTCACCAAGCTATTGTGTAGACTCCATTCGTTTTTTGTCCAGTAAAGCCAATCATTTATCCTTTCCACCCAGAACTATCCTCTACTTAGGTATTCTGCTATCCTTCCAAGTAAGGTTGCTAACCCCAAGGCTAGCAGTTCCAATCCAACAGCCATTCTCTATGAGAAAAATGAAACTTTCTGCTCTCCTAAAGACTTACAGTCTTGAGATTCAAAAGTGCAAAGTCTACTCTGCCCTATTGGAGTCAACTCAGTGGCAGTGATTTTGACTGAATTTAACCCCTATGCTTCCTTGCTTCATGATTGGGATGTAGAAATTAGCTCAGGCAAAGAAGTCACCTTGGAGTCCCATCCACCCTAGAGCTCCTACACCCAATAGGGTAGCCATTAAACACATTCAAGAACTCGTATTTAAATTTGATTAAATATTCATGACCTTAACAATGCTGAGATCCTTATAAGTGTTCAATAGCCACATGTGGCTAATTGCTACTATATTGAATATCATGGACATTTCTTTTAGACACTCTTCTGAACTGCTAGTAAGTGAGCAAGCCATAAAAGTTACTATATACCAAAGTATATACACATAAAAGCATAAAATTAAATTTGTTTTAAAAAGTTCAATTTCCACATAAATTTTGAAGCTTTTCTCCCTAAGCTACTGAATAAGATGATATGATTAAGAATGCATTAAATCAATAAGTATTTAGACTGTGTTGTCTTTGCTCAAGAACTACAGTAGTGAATAAGATAATCAAAATCTAGCTTTATACCAAGGAAAGTGAAACAATGAAAGGAAAAATTAAAAAGCAAAATAATATATGGTAATTATTAGGGATAAATATAAACTTAAATTCGGCCTCATTTTTGAGATTATATATGACATTAAATAGTGCAGGCAGTAAAGGCATCTCTGATTATAGTTACTTAAACTAAGAAATCATTCTCTAAACAATGTTTGTTATTATTTTTAGGGACTAAGCAGTGCAGAATAATGAGGGTCTTTTATTTACAATGTAATTTCATGTTTCATTCAAGTATATACATACGTGTACCTACACACATGGGAGACAGAAAGTTAGTGAAAGTGAAATAGCACAGATATTAAAAGTTGGGGAATGATACAGTTTCTTATCATTGCACAGTTTTGTCAGACAAAATTCTGTTTAGTAGGGTTAGGAAAAAAAACACAACAAAGCAAAATATCAACCCCTACCCGAGAAATGACACCTGCTGTGGCCTTGTTCAGATAAGAGAAGGTGATCTCAATTTTTTAGTATAGGAGTCAATATGAGATCCAGCTCTGGTGAGTGGGATGAAAGATCAATGGAGTTCTTATCCATGAAAACAAAAGCTTGTGTCATAACTCACGTGTCCCCTAACCAATCATATTTCTGAATGTATATGCAGATCATGCAATTTAGAGATATCCACAGTCATGAGAAAGAAGTTCTTCTGACACTGACATGGAAGTGTTGGACAACTAATTACAAAATGAGCAGTTCAAACCCACTGATCACTCCTAGGGAGAAACATGAGGCTGTCTCTTCCTTTAAGGATGTAAACCTGCTGGTCTCTATAAGGTGGGTTATGAGTGGGAATCACCTAATTAGCAATAGATAGCATGGTTGACTTGTATATAGTGATCAGAAGACGTGAATCCTAGAGATGATAATTCAAAACTTTCGTGTCATACTGCTGCCAAACCAATGCCAGGAGCAATGATCTTTCCAGATGTATTCTAATGGAAGAATGACAAATGCTTGACTTTTTAAATGATTTTCTTTCATATACTCTTATTTGGAGTTGAAATCATTTCTGGTAAGCATAATTAATCCTACAAGCAACACCAAAGACTTTCATTAATACATTGATGGTTAAGCTCTGAGAAGCCAAGATTCTGGAATGTCTCATATCATAATCTTGCCTGTGAAGATGAACTTTCTTCTTAAAAGTGTGGCTTGTAAGCTGCAGAGACTTGTCAGAATCTTTAAGAAAACAAAAAGCTATTGTGTCTAGTTATGTGTATTTGCTTTAAAATGTTTTGGCATGCTGAGAATGTTATAGAAATTGAATATGATTAACTCACTAAGAACACTTGCCTGAAGTCAAGTTAAATCTCATTATGCTGGAACCATATGTAGACTTGTTCAGGGACTTTTAAGAAACTTGGTTTAACATGTTTGCAAAATGACCCCAATGCTTGAATATTACCAAGGTGGTGCTATGCCAGGATGTGGTCATCTGTTGAGACAAAAAATGTTTTCACTACCTTCTTGTGAATTAATTTCCCTGCCTCCCATTTTTTTAAGTAAATTTTTGTAATCTTAAACTGCTTCGTGTCCTCAGATATTCAGTGAAAACATCAGAACCAACATTTTTTATTTTAATGATTCACATTATGCCATCATGAAAGACAGTCAACTACTGTGTGTGACATTTTGGAATTAGCTTGAAGAAACAGATGGAATGTTTCAAATATTTCAGTGCATCTATAATGAAGTCTTTAGTTGAAAGGAAAAAGTGGTATTACCACACACGGTAAATTCTTGTGGTAGAGACTCATTTTTTAGGCCAAAGCTATTCAATGGTTATACATTTTATGTTCAGCACTTTGCAGTTTTCAAAGATCTCTCAAGCCTATTATCTAATTTAACCTTCATAGTAACACCATGAGGCAAGACACTACCAACTCAGACCTGTGGTCAGAGAAAAGGTTTCACAGGGAAGATATTTGATCTAAGATTATATACCTAGCATGTGGGAAATTTAACATTTTAGCCCAAATGGGGCCATAGTACCTAAGGAGAGCACTACCAGTGCTCTAAAATTTAAAGCAACTATTGAAAGCAAATCCCACAAACATAAAGAGAAGATAATTCAATGGAGGGGAACTGCAGGGTTCTAAATGAAGTTGATGTCATTGTATGTGCTATGAGAGTGATATTTTCCTTTTTATTTCAATAGATTGTGTATACCTTCACTTTTCTTTCTCTCTCATAAACATCAAACCAAAACACATATTCAGCTATAGTAAACCCTGAAAAAATCAATATTAGTTCTTTGTGAACACTCTCACCTCCATCAGGTATCAGTCAAAGTACAATGAGCTCTAAGCATACAGTAACAAAGAATAGAAACTGAATACACAAGTTTTAAAAGGTTATCTAAAAGCAGAAACTACATAACTATCTGCACTTTGCTGCCAAAGAACATACGACAAATTGATTTAATTAAGTCCCACTGACTTGTAACTAATGTTTCTCTTGGATTTATCAGACTTAAAGAACACAGCTATATATTCTAAGTCATTTTTTCAAACTAGTTACTTTTAAATATAAATTTTGTGCTCTTTTCAAATGTGAAAATAAATTTTGCCATATAATCTTCTTTCATAAGTTTTGTTCATTTTGAATTATCCTTTTTAATAACATATATGGTTAAAGAAAATTAAAATTGGTACACAAGGACCTAGTTATTATTTTATTCTGGTCCACTTGAATTCAGAGGCCACATCAAGAACAGATTTAGCACACTAAACATTTATGACAAAAAAAAAAACCAGAGTAGTTGTGGAATGCCATCAAAGCCACCATACATAAGGAATCAAAATTTCATTAGAAAGATAGAAAAGACATACCATGAAGGTGGTTTTCCCTGGGCGAGGTTCACCCACTACACTACAAGTGTGCTGACCCCTGCAATTTCCCCAAATGTGGGAAACTCGACTGCATAATTTGTGGAAGTGGGGGACAGTGTTTGTGATATCTCCTGGTAAAAAAGGAAAACATATGAGAGAAAGAAAAGACCAAAATTGATGTTAGAAGGGATTGTGCATCTTGCTCTCAAATATATAAAGCAGCTAAATTGAACCAAAGAAGGAATACAGTAAAAGAGCTGAACAGCAGCTACTGTCTGAAAACAAGCAGCCAACTAAGTGAGGCATCAACTGTGTTCACACAGAAAAAGCACGCCAGTCTGTGTGATACGAGAATTGTAAATATTAAAGCTCAAATCTGAGGAAGTGAACTATATCAGAACTTAAACTGTGAGCACCTGGCTTTCAGAAGACTCTAGATGATAGTGAAAGGCCAAAACCTGTTTTCACGACCCCCATCTGGATGAAAGCTCCATTGAATCACATCTGACCCTTGCCCAGGGATGTGAGCTTTATAAAGGACAGAGCGCATTGGCAAGTCACATATGACACAGGTAGTTGGTTTAGAGTGTAAGACTTCATCATTTGATCTCTTGAGGCATTTTCAACTTGTTTCATATTTTGTTTTATTTTGATAGAGGTTTTTTCTATGTTTCTTTGCTGTTTTATATTGCATTATTATATTATTTTATGCAAATGAAATCTATGTTTCATTGCTGTTTTTGTATTGTATTATTTTATGCATATGAAATATAGGTCAATCTATAGAGACAGCATCTAGATCAATAACTATATATGGTCCTGGCTGGGAAAGTGAGGGGGGACTGAGGAACTACCAGTAATGTGTATGAGAGCAAGCAAACATTCTGAAATTGATTATGGTATTGATTTCCAGTAATTCTTAAAATGACTGAGCTTTTAAATTGAATTATAGGTTAATTATACGCCAATAAAGTTATTATCATTAAACAAGGTATTGTAATGAAATGTGCAATGATGTGGAATTAGGATAATAAGTCGTAATAGTAATATAAGCATTTTTAAAGCTGAAAGACCTAAAGAAAATATTCAAGTGTTGTTAAAATATTGACATATTCTAAAGATTAAGTACTGAATAATGTAGGAAACACCACAATTATATGAAAAGGAATGCAAAAAACAATAAGTGACCAAGGTTTAAATATTTGGGCAGTAAGATATGATCAAAAACTGATGATATTGACAACTACACAGAAGGTACTAGTGAAAAACTGACTCCAAGAATTAACAGAATACCAGTTGAGATGCATCAATAAATAAACTTAATGCTGGAAGTATTCATGCATTTATGGCCTGAAATTTTGAAGAAAACTATGTGCTCAACCAACTAGGAGAGGTAAAATGCACTTACATAGAAAATTAGTGCAATAGAATGATCAAACTATTGGATGATATCATGCAAAATTATTTTACTAAAAATAAGACAAGAACAGTTGTTGCAGTAAATAAATGGAATTTCCAAATATTCAAGCCAGATTTAGAAGAGAGGGTGTAACAATAAAAATTATGTCTAATATTAACTCAATCATGGTTAAACAAAGAGAGTATTAGAAAACAATGTCGGCCTTCATTTTATGGGCCATGCAAATATATTTGACTATGTGGATCATAATAAATTATGGACATGCAGAATAATGTGATGTTGTGCTTAGAATCAATTGTGCTCACACATAACCTGCCCATTGACCAAGGCAGAACTATTAGAACATGGGGACTTCCACATACTCTAAAATTAGGAAGGGTATTTATCAAGGTTTGATCTCTTAATTACAGCAATGTTTGTGAGGATGGCACAAGGTCAGACAGTTTTTCTTTTGTTCATGGAAACAATTGGAAGATATCTAACAAAAACGACAGCAGTACGACTGGGAGAGGATGGAATCAAGAGTCAACTATGGACTTATTTTCCAACTATATACTGCATGTATCTAATAGACAATTTTCTTATGTGTTTACAAGAGATTTTGCTGTTGAAATAATCATGAATACATGCTGGGAAAGGAAACCAAAATTAAACCATATTACAGAAATATAAAACTTTTCAAAATATGCTATAACAAAAATTTCATTGTAAACTCCTCTATAGAAATATAGAACTTTCAAAATATGCTATAACAAAAAATCATTGTAATCTTTCTATCTCCCTACATGCCATTGACATATAAAAATATCATAATACAAATACCTGAAGAAATAAAATATCACCGTTTTTGCTTGTTTACATTTAGAGTCAAAGGGTGCCAGGAATAACATTTTTCCTGCTGCTATGCATGGATATTAGTTCCTGGACTTCAGTAGGTCTCCTAATAATTTATTTTCATCTCCAGCAGTTAAAGTTATATCCATCATTTATTTCATCATTCAGCACCACTTTAAGAAAGTAAGAGCAAAAACACAATACTTCCACTCAAGGATGTCAGACCTATGGTAAGGTTGAGTACTTTCTATGGGACGGGGTATCAGAGACCTGAAGTTTAGACATTTTCCTAATGCTACCTAAGGTAATTATAAGTCACCAGGTAAGTTTCTTCATATCTTGTGACCTTGAATTTTATTTCCATATCATGGCTGTCTGCTGCTATACAGATTTATGGTTGTGGAAATCTTCAGGAGCAGTTTTACTCTGCCCTAATGTGACATTATGAGTTGGAATCAACTTCTGTTTGAGGGTGTGTTACAAAGGAAGTAAGACATAGTTCTAGGAACCTCTCAGAAGCTCAGTCACTAATTAATTGAAAATTAACAAATGGCTATTTGCTAGGAAGGTGAGTTAGTCCGCGTAGACTAGAGGAACAAATTTCAGAGACATGCATATAGGTGTAAGGAAAGGGTTTATATACAAAAGAAATGTGACACTAAGAAGGCATCCCAATCCAGTCCAGTGCAAAGTCATAAGCTCAATATTAACACATATGCCTGAAGTCAGTCTATAAAGCCTGCTTCCGACACAGGAAGTCACAGGTGCAGAATTGTGGTGCTGGCAGGAGTCTCACTATGGCTCCTCGCTTCCAGGGCTCAGGTCCATCAACAGCATGCCACTCCAGCTTCAGAGGTCTGTCTTCATCAGGGCAAAGCCAAGTGGTCTCTCCGCTGGCTCCTCCAGCTTCTTGGAGGCTGTACCTCATGTTGCCTGTGGTTAATCATCTCTGAAACTAACTTCCAACAACTGGGGAAGATAGTTTCTCATCTTCACAAGGGAAATACCGCGAGATTTCCCTGGAGTCTCAGGTGAAAGCCATGCCCACACAGAGGCCTCATCAGCTACTCAATGGCTTTCTCCTGATTAACAGGCCAGACTCCACCCCTACATTTCAATTATAAAATTAACATAAGCAGATGACTGCCACAGACCACCCCTGTTAATTTTATACTTTCACATAACTCTGAAACCATATGTAACCCTCAAATAAACAATAAAATAGCTTTATATCTAACAGGATAAAACTAAAATACATATAATACAACATGTGTCACCATCATTTGAAAATAACATTCTATAAGTGAACAAAACAATAGATATCTTGTGCCTTACAATTGTAGTTACAAAATATCTACACTTTGATTCTATAATCCTATGAATGTATATTCTACCACCTATAAGAGTTTGCAAGCCAAACTACCTCATGCCTTCATTCCCCCATTTTGGGTATCTAATTTCTATATTGCCCACTTACACCAACCCAGTGCTGTAAGGAAACAATCATATCTTTCAACATGAAGAATCTTCATTCCAGTTGGAAGCTCATGAAGTGTGTGTCCATTAGCAAAGTCAAATCAGGACAGGCCATCCATAAAGTCAGCAACGATATGCACCAGGT